>CAJNOQ010002434.1:0-24360 GCA_905250885.1 Didymodactylos carnosus | reverse complement strand
ACTCCTGACATACATGCAGCCAAGAATCATTTTTCTTTCGGTTTCTTTTCTGCTAAACACGGAAAAATGATTCTTGGCTGCATGTATGTCAGGAGTGTTCTTCAGCGCACAGAATATAGACAAAAGGGAAAGAAAAAAAACAGCCTGCGTCCTTTATGTACCGTCCTTTTCTATTCTGGCGCAACCGATCAAAAAAGAGATTGTAAACATAAAATGTAACGTTTTCGACCAAAGTTTTATCATTTACATTTGTTGCTACAGGCCTATTGTATCTGATGCATGTGAGAAACAACATGAAAAACAATGACCGAAAACAAAGCAGCCTGACCGTAGACATCTAGCAAATATTATTTCTAAAAGGAAATATATTATTATATTATATTATTATTAATATATTATATTATAAATATTATTACCTTAGAGCAGTGGCGGATCCAGCCCGCGAGCGGTACGAGCGGCCGCTCGTACCTTTTAACCAACAAACTGTGTTTTTTCCAGCAGAACTCTCTTAGAATAATTTGTTTCTATGACGACCGCACGTATCGCGCACTTTTATCGTATACCACATGTACCAAAGAATATTTCTGGATCCGCCACTGCCTTAGAGGTGATATCTTTTCTCGCACATGTAAAATATTCGTAGACAAATGTGTCAAATATTTGTCTTTCTGTTCTCTTGTCTTTTGTTTAACGTGCTAAAGAAAAATTCTTTTTCACGTCAAATGTGTAGCAATGTCCACACAATATATGTTGCGTGAAGAAAGATATCCTTATTTGCTAGATGCCTAGTACAGAAAATATTATTTTTAATGTAAACTCAAACAAATCTAAATAACAGACTGTTATTGCTGACTTTCGTTATGTGTATTAGCACAGCCGTTACCAAATCACAATTCATTAACTCATGAATTTTTTAACTTGTAATCTGCCGGAAATATTTAATGAGTGCGTCGATACGAAGGTCGACCAAGGTGAGACTTGAACTATAGAAACGAAGTTCATTGATGCACGATTCTCTGAGTAAACTGTTGTGGAATAAGGCATTTCTGTGAGTTATGTTTGTGGCTAGTTATACTTTGAATGTGGACTAAGAAAGAAGGATTTTCATCTTACTGAATCAAAAGTAGTGCACTACTTCAGTAGTCATTCTACCCAAATGAAAACAAGGTGTGTTCGAAACGGTCAATTTTACGCACATACGTACACACACAAACTGCTCTTTGATTTCGTTCGTTCTCCTATTCATATTACATCGTGTTCCCTAAAAGATTTCCAATGGACTTATTAAAAATTTGCGTAGTCGCATATATATTATGAGGCATATACCTTCCAGATAACTTAGAGAAAGAGTTTATTCTAGGGATGTTACGAATCCGAACCTACGTTCGAAGTTCGGCTTCGAACAGTTCGAGTTCAAAGACGTTCGATGTCGAAGTGTTCAACTTTCGAACTCGACCTTAAGTTCGGGTTCGGAAGTTCGAGTTCGACTTTAAAGTAACGTTAACGTAGATTTAGCAGCAAGGTTGGCTAGACACAGCTCGTAGAACCTGCCTGGAGCTTTTTTGATACTGCAAGCTTTGAGTGGATATAATTTCTCACCTTCTGCCCCTAGTTTAATGGTGCTTAATGAATTAGTGTTGCCTCTAGGAATCAGTGTCTCACACAGGCTGCAACCTGCAACAGTGGGTCATTTTCAAAACAATCTGGATTAGTCTATATGATCATAATACTTAACCTTTTAAGGTATTCTGCATCTTTAGTCTATCACATATAACAGTCTTATATCAAACATTTATTTCTCATAGAGCAGACGTCCAGTTTAGACATGGTCGGGACCGGGACCAAAAAAGTTTTTTACTGGGACTGGAACTACAACTTTTTTATCCGGGACCAACACTAGAACTAAGATGTGTTTCGACAGTTGCATAAAATTAGCTAAAACTTGACCTGTTCTCTATACTAAAATAGAAACGTTGCGGAACATCGTCTGGAAGTCTTATAATTCTTTCCTAGGCATTGAACTTCACATCTACATCATGCAAACTTAAAAATAAAGTATTTTCTCCGGCATCATAAAAAGTTTCCGGGGACGGGACGGGACTGGAAAACCTTGGTCCTGCCCGTGTCTAGTCCAGTGTGAGAATTTTTTTCTTCGTTCTTTTAAACACAAATGTACTGTCCTTTTTAACAATTGTGGCACATCTTTTGTGTACACGTGTTCTGAACATATACATATCAGAACAAAAGAAATCTGTGTTATTCACGCTTTTGTTTGTAGCAAAAACTGTTTTTCGAGTAAAAGTGCAAATGTGAAAGGAAAATATTAATATGTGCAAAACTCGTATTTAGGAGAGTATATAATAATTGTCTGATTATCTACTTTACTTTGTTAAATATTTGATGTCGTACTCGAACTCGAAGGTTCGAACATGTTCGAAGTCGAAAATCTTGTGACAAGATTTTGTCTCAGGATCGTGTAAATTCTTGTCATAAGATCTTTCAAGATCAGCTCATAAGACGTGACGAGATCTTGTAACAACAAAGCGTATGATCTTGCAAGATCTTGTAAAATCTTGTCATTGAGATCGTGATTTATATTTATTTCTTATGACAAGAGCATGTTATAAGAGGTATACCGAAAAAAGTTAAAAAGAAGATCAGTTGTATATTTTCAAATTGCGACATCAGTTGCATCATTCAGAATGAGATAAACGGGATAGAAAATATTTAGTTATTTTAAAATAAAGGAAAAATATTTAAATAAAGAAAAAATATTGAATGAACTAATATTTAAATAAGACGGAAAAATGTTTAACTGATTTTTAATATTAGTCGTTTAATATTATTTCTTTTTAACATTAGTCTATAGACTCGTTATAAGATCTTGCAAGAAGCAAAACTTAGAATTTTTTTCTTTCTTCAATCTCATACATCAATAGAACGCAAATAAAGTGCATGGCTATAAGCAGGACCGTAATTGCGCGGGTGTGTGTATGAGGGGGCGTCCACCCCCAACAATGAAAATATGTCCTTTCCTTCCAGCGAAAATGAAATTTTTTTTTCGCTATTTATAGTTGCACAGGGACATTTTTTTTTCTTGCACAATACAAGATCTCACGGAATGAAATAAGACGGATTGAAATAAGAGTGTTTAAGACCCTACACGATCCTGAAGATCTTATTCCAAGATTTGTCGACCTTGGTTAGAGTATTTCTGCATTTTTATTGCGAAAAAATACACAATATTCAGTTTGATTATGTGATATCTATTATTGAATATGTTGGACAATAAACAACAATATTAAAATTTCTGTTATATTTTTTAAGAAACTTGTACTTTGTCACCACTACACCTACAGACACATTCACGATTTATTTCTCATCAGAATTGCTGATGTAGATATCATCAGTGCATGCTCATATAGGGTACAAAAAAATATAGATTAAATATCGTGTATATACCTTTATCGTGTATATACCTTTATCTTAAATATAAATACTAATATCAATTTCTCATACTAAACGTGAAGAATAGAGAAATTTTTTTATCATTTGTATTTTTTTTTATGTCTGTTTGTCAAAAATAATTGTTTCATACGTTCTTTGTCAACATTATTTACCCTCACTCAGCACCAATCTACTGTGTCAGAAAAAGTTCATTATACTTGATTATATGTAGTCGATTTATTTTTGTGCAACTATTTTAGATATATATAACATAGACTAAAATTACCTTTAATTAGTTAAACGCAATAAGAAAGGTACAATGAGTAATCAAAAAGGAAAGAGGATAATTTCATTTCAACTAAACCTCATTTCCGATAATGTCAATTAATAATATAGTATGTATTATCTTTTAAAAGAAAAAGCGTTGTTTAATACGCAGAAAACATCCAAAATCGGGAGTATTTTTAACCAGATTTAACATGTATTTGTGTTTTTAGGTGTTTTCTCTTTGAAATACTGGTAAGATCTAAGATAAGTTTAGAAGATGCTATGTCTATTTGTGAAATTTCAATCTAAAACAAGATTGTAATTTTTCATAAATTATTTAGTAATTATAATCAGCAAATTATTAAAATAAACGAAACAATAAACACAAAAAAGCATTATTAACTACCGTAAAATGGTGAAATTAACATTAATAGACCGTCATCTCTAAGTACAGTTTGAATAAAGTCTTCTTTTTTAATAATACCATTTTCACCACCTGTAAATTGATTTAAAAACTGACTAATAATGGCCTTTGAACCTTCATCTTTCTCGTCAGCTCCAAGTATTCGTAGAATAGCCTAAAGAAAACGAATTTAAAAATCGCTTTTGTGTACACCGAATATGATTATAGGATGTAAATTAAGGAGCTAAAAAAGGATTGTTTTTTCGAATATTTCGCGTACAGCATAGTGTTACGTGTTACTATAGAGATATATTCACTAAAAACTAACTTACGTCTGCCATTTTATGTATTTCGTCACCACTTATTTCACCTTTAAATAATAAATAAAATTTGAAAAATTCTTTCTTTTCTCGATAGTTTAATTGACATACCATCAGCATTGCTGTCATAGAGTCGAAATGTGTAATCGATTTTTGAACGAAGATTTCCCTTTGTTGTCAAAATAAATCCTCGCATGAATTCATTTATATCTGACAATAAAAATTTATTCTATTTTATTTTGTAATTATAAAATAAATGAAATGATTATTACCGACTGTGCCGCTATGATCTTCATCAAAGACATTTGTTAATGTCCCGATACAATTTTCTATTCGAGTTGAATCTAAATCACTTAGATCTTTATAAATACTGACCATTTGATCTTTGGATAATTTGCCTTTTTTAGATCGAGACTATAAAAAATAAGCGACGCCATTTAAAATAAATTTGACATTATTCGACCATTACTCACTAATATTTCTTTATACCACACTTCCAAATCGTGCGACGACATCCCTAAAATTAAGACTCATTTTTTTTTCTATCAATGTGCTATTTGTTTATAATTTTTTTCTTGTTATTTTCAGTTGAAAAAGATTTACCTGTTTTTTGCATTAATTGTTCTTTTGTTTCGTCTATTAATGAATCATAAGTTCCACTTGTGTTTCCCATTATCTTTCTTTTAATAAGCAATTTTTACTTAATGAAATCGCGTTAGTCTTGTGTTATTACTTAAAGCCTTAAATTACTTTTTCAAAATTAAAATTGGTTTATTTATTATGTGTATGCGTCTCTCCTACGAAGAACAAAAAAGGAAAATCTTGAATTTTTTTCTCGTTCTCGAAGTATTTTTTCTCGTAGATTTTGTTTACGACTCAAAAACGATAGAAATGGCAAAAAAGAATAAGAATGTAATAAGAGAAAAATATATGCAGCTTTTTTTCGTACATATTCTCGTCCTTAGTGAGAAAAGCAAAGAATGAATCATAAACGAGCTTGGTGTACAGATTTTATTTCATTGATGGTTTTTTGTTGTTGTTGATCAAGAAAGAAATGAACCCATCATGAAAGTGTTGAGTAATAAGAGAAAAGAAAGAAGCACATTGCTGTCTTACAGCAAAAATATTTTTATAAACCTTCACATGGTGTACTAAAATATTTCGGCGGTTAAATATTTTAATATTTCAGATATATTATACACAACTGTTGACTTGGTTTTGTCTATTTTTCTACCACATTTCATAACATTGGTTCTGACCAATATGATCATAAAAGATCTTGTCACCATGTGCTTGCTCCGTCAACGTATTGGTAAATTTCGTGTTATGCTATCAGGATTCTCTGTCTTATCACTAGTATTGCCTCTAATAAACTAAGAGAGTGTCTTTATTGAACATCTTCTGTGAAAAACTGAGAACATGCCTTTTTTCTTATGCTGTATAATTTGTAACAGTAATATACATGATAATCAGTTCACTTTTTCGAGTGAAGAGAAGAAGAAAACGACATAATAAAGATAATATTTGAGTTTAATAGGAGTCAACGGGATACTATCAACATAAATTCGTGACAGAACTGCACGGATACCTTTTTAAAAACTTCTGAAGAAAGATAATCTTATGGTATGTTAGACATACAGCATCTTTATCATTCAAAAAACTCGAAAACACTGCTCCACAGTCATTATTGAAGACAGATCCTCAGGTCAGAGAATCCTATAATAAAATCATATGGGGTCTTGTAAAATCCTATCGGATTCTAAAATAAGATCTTATATGATCCTATGAAATCATATAGGATCTTGCAGGAAACACGTCTGCCATCTTAAAGCAAGAAATAACATAGGACTCCTATTATAGGATCCTATGAGATCCTACAGTAGGAACCTGGTAGGATTGTTTGACCTCGGTCAGACAAAAAGGCGTTTGATGTAATAATAACCTAGGGAACCTTTTCTAGGGAACCTCTTTCTAGGAAACCTTTCTAGAAAGCAAAGTATTTTCTGTTGGTTTTTTCAATGTTTATTGAGTTTTACCGAGAATTTATTGAACTGCAGACAAAATAGAGTGTTTCCTGACATTCGGAAGTAGATTGGATGGATTTTGACTGAATTATGAATTTTTTAATTTTTGATAAAAATAATCGAAA
Organism: Didymodactylos carnosus; assembly: GCA_905250885.1. Taxonomy (NCBI): domain Eukaryota; kingdom Metazoa; phylum Rotifera; class Eurotatoria; order Philodinida; family Philodinidae; genus Didymodactylos; species Didymodactylos carnosus. The sequence continues at coordinate 17,774 of CAJNOQ010002434.1, read as the reverse complement.
ATGGGGTATTTCACCTAGTATAAGTTTTTACTCGGTTGTTGCATTTTGTTCTAAAAACTAACATTGCCACGAGATTCAGCATAGTCGATAACCTATGTTTTCATTCGTTTCTGACAGTCCCAAACCTAACGGCACAGGAGTGCTAAGGCTTCAGGGAAAACATCCATGGCTCCGAACCATGGATTTCTAAGATGTCACTTAGATCTAGTTTTGTAGAGGACACTTTGGACTATATATCCACTTAACACAATTCATAGATTTCTATGTCAGCTTTCAGAGAACTGAACTGGTTTTCCACAGATCTCCTGAAAAACCGGTCTTTGAAACTCTTTTCAAATTCGTTTTTGGTTATGAAAACATAGCTTCAGGCCTTGGCTAGTGAATGATGAGAACCGCAAATCTCTATCTTTCATTCCTTTTGAGTTATTCAAAAAATAGCCACCGGCCTTGTATTTTGGAACGGGTAGCAGTCTATAGCAAAAGTTATTTTTTAATACAGGTGTTTTTTTGTAGCACAAATTGCTGAAACAGCTGACTGAATGACACATTATTCGATTCAGTTTCTGACGCTAATCACGAATATGGGCTTGGTTTCGCTTTAAAATACTTTCTTCAAGCCAAAAAATGCAAAATACTGTTCTAAAAATTTAATGATTTCTACGTGATACCTACTGTCGAGAGCACTAAGGGCTTTCAGTGAGCTTAACTTTGCCCACCGAAATTTTTTCATCTATTGATAGATCAAGGTTGGAACTACTTATGCACCAGATATTTCCAAAATTTGTCTTATGCCATGGGAGAAAATCGATTTTGAAAACTGACATTTTCAGCCAAAGTCGCTACTTTCGATGCAGTTTTTATTTGAGCAAAAGCGAATTAGAAGCTCACACGTTCAGGTGTTGTAGTATTTGAGGTCCTCTATCTAATGGTGTTTTCAAAAGTTTCTGAAAATGTTTCGTTTCGATACAGTATGGCGACAAAATATGAGTTTAGTACGTACCGGATACAGGTCACTGTATGAGAACGAAATCATTCCCAGAAATTGGGTTTGTTGTAAATCGAAGAAAAATGTTAGCTCTATTTATGTAAAAAATTTGAGCTCTTTACCTTATATGATTGCCGAGATATGAGCAACATAAAGTTGTCAATATGAGAGATGTCGCATTTTTCAAAAATTTAAAATGCTCGTTTCTCAGCAATCCAGCAATATTTTTTCAAACGGAAAGCGCTATTTTACTCAGAAAATGTCTATATTTTCTTTTATGACTGATTCGAATGAGTTCTGTGAGATACGATTGAGCAGTGTCGGTCGTGACGCGATCGGATGAAATTTAAGGAGGTCGTAATGTGGGACATTGAAAAACTCGTGAATAGTAAAAGTTAAAAACTTGAAAGAACTAGAGGGCAGTCAGGCCAACGAGAGTTGCAAATGCAGTGTGAAGTTAATAACATACAGCAGCCGTACGATATTGATGAAGAAAGTGTAAATTGCTTTCATAATTATGATTCAAATAATGATTTATCAGTCTGAAACAGAGACCATCACGGTCCAAATTTTTTCGCCCTGCCCTGTCCTGTCAGAAAATTACTCATAAAAAACTTTTGGCTTTATAGCTTATTTATTAATTCAGACACACAGTTCCCTATCTACGTTTAAAATTTTACTGTACGCCTTCTAGTTTCTGAGAAAATCGTTACAGAAAATGCCACTTTTCTAGAAAGGAAAAGCTCAGTTTATTACTATAATGCGGTATTGCTTCGCACCCTTTATCATAGTCTAGAGATTTTATCGTATATACTGCGTTAATTATCTTTAAAACAGTGATGCATTTAGAGGCTAGGTATTGCGTTAATTATTCGCTGAATATATATAAAAACATTGTCATGAAATGAATCACATAGTATGGGAACGTACTCTCTTATAAATGCACCTGGAACCGCTTTTATAAAAAAACTTAAGTGTGACTTAAGTGTAAAACTGACTTAAGTCAGACTTAAGTCGAAAAAGATAAAAAGTCATGTTTTATAAAAAAACTTAAGTGGGATTTTTGACTTAAGTTATACTTAGTTTCTTGATTAACTTTAAGTCAATAAATTTGACTTAATTCTGTAGAAACGTTGGATCATTTCTAAAACTATTCAAAGTAAAAATAATTAAAAATGGCAATTGTAGCCCTTTTAGCGGTAAGAACATTGAAAAGGGAACGAATATTTAAAGATAGACAAAATCCTGGACAAAATAGACCTTTGGAAACTATGACAGATGCAGATATGGGTGGGACCAAGGCTTTTCAGTCTCGGATTTTCAGCCCCGTAAAGTTGTTTCGATTCTGGTCGCGATAAAAAGACCTTTTTGATCCCGGTCCAGTCTAGGTTTCTGACAAGGAGAAAAAAAGGCAGTTGACTTCATCTTTGTTTACGCGCAGAAAACAGCAGTTGAGTATGACTATCTCTATTTAACGGCTATAAAAAGTAATTTTGCTGCTCGTCTATACAAACACCGCCCTTTCGCTTAAACTTAGAAGACTTTTGCAACTACAGTCGGACTAGTTCTAACACACCCTTGTTGTAACAGTCCTCTTAGCTTTGTTGTAATAGTTAATTGACGAAAGATGAAAGCATCGTTCTAAACTGCACTGTAAAACATCATTTTTGACTTTGGCGGTTAATGAAATACAATTTTTTTTGTAAAGAAACCAGAGGACTAACAGAAGAAGCTCTGCTTTACAGCGCTGTCTTATGTTTCTGTGAAATGTTTAAGTTCATCCACGGTATATAAAAGGTGTTTCACAAGTTCTGAAACGATTTCTAGAACAATGAATTTACAAATCGTTTCAGAAAAAGAAATTCCTTGCTATACCAAATGATAGACAATTTAATTCTCTACAAGATCGTATATTGATTTTTAAGATTCATCTTTGATGTTTGGCACAGTAAATTCTAACAGGAAAAGCGCCAAACTTCTTAACTGCACCTTAAAAAAAATCGATTTTTTTGCGCAGAACCTCGCTAAAAATCACTTATCAACAACACAAGGTATATCGAAAAATTCAGCAAGAAATTTTCTACAATATGATGCTTTTTTTTAATGAGAAACAAAGATTTTTTTAGATGAAATCAGAGCGAACAAGAGTCTTTAAGAAAGATCATTTTCTCCTATTCTTCGTCCATCTTAGCAACAACCAGTATTTCCTAATTTTTCAGGTAAAAAAAGTGGCAGATTTATTTGTAGGTTATACAATCTAATAGAGCGCAAAATTCTGCATTTTTTGGTCTGTAAACTAATGATTTGAACTTTGAATTTTATACTGGATTAGTCAAAACCTTTCCTTATTGCTAGAAACTTCAGTGGACTTGAAAGTTTATGTATTAAAACCACTAACAATTAAAATAAATTTCCTTCAAGTAAACGCTTTTCTAAAGCATGAAATTCTTCACTATTGGACTGTAATAAAATTATTTCAAATCTTTTTATAGTCATTATAAGCAATTAAAAAAGGAGAACAGTTTGCGCTTTAAAACTACGTGGTGTACAGTTAAAACTGTGGAGCTTTTTCTGTTAGACTTATTGTGCCAAACATCAAAGATGAATCTTAAAAATGAATATACAATCTTGTAGAGAATTAAATTGTCTATCATTTGGTATAGTAAGAAATTTCTTTTTCTGAAACGATTTGTAAATTCATTGTTCTAGAAATCGTTTCAGAACTTGTGACACCCTTTATACCGTATTTTTCCTAATGCGATTGAGTCAGTCGTTTTATCCACAAAAATCTTTGCTAAAATGACTGAACCAGTCATTTGAACCGTCTTATCCAGTCCCTTCACTTTTCTGATAGTGTCATACACTGTGAGGTTGGAAATTATTTATGGAAAATGCACGGCGATTTTCAAGGAGTACGTATCAGAGGTATAACCGGTATCGGTATACCGGTACGAATATAATGCCGACCGGTAGATCGGCATTAGTATAAAGTATAATCAGTCGGCCGGTATTGCTGGTAGTTTGCGGTATGGTACGATTTTTTTCGAAAAACATTGTGTAAATTCAGTTCATCTGTGACATATTTCTTTCACTAAAATTTCATTCCAATTACGTAAACTTTGTCGGCTTATATAAGCTTCTTAATTTGAAAGATTGAATCGGATTGCTGTTTTCGTAAAAAAAAAAGCTAGAAAATCGTCGTTGAATTTCCATAAATAATTTTCAAGAAAGTAGAAATTCCTTTTTGATTTTCTATAAACTGGAAATTCATTGGTGGGTCTGCACCGAGTGGCGACGCGACCAGGTTGTATGGAGGTTGACCCTACTCATACTTTTGAGAGATTTCTGGTGAACGTCTCCGATTTTCGGACCTTCCTACCAAAAATTCACGCCATCACTCTGCCTAAATCAAAATTTTTGCTGGCATAGGCATAGGCAGAATTGTGATCTAAAGGAGCAACTGTCAAAGTTGATTTAAGCGTAATGTGAGTGTCTTTACACTTATACCTACGCTGATTGCAAAACAAAAAGATGAATAAGTATTTAATCTAGAAATTCCTGAGCGAATTTCCACTTTCTAGATTCAGCGGATTTTCGAGTTTATAGAAAATCCTCAGCGATTCTTCACCTTTACAGAAAATCGAATTTATGGAAAATCAAGTAAATTTTCTATAAAGTAGGAAATTAACATTTCCTAGAAAGCTGGAAATTCGCCGAGGAATTTCTATAAACTAGAAAATTCCCGGCGATTTTTCGGTCGATTTTCTATAAAGTGGAAATTAATCCAGGATTACAGTGTACTTAGAAACCATGATAAAAAGCATTTAGCCCTCACATTTTTTCTAATCTGTACTGGTTAAATCTATCACAGTGACACATTTACCTAGTACTAAATACAATTAAGTCAATTTTTTTAACTTAGGTGCTAAGTTACGCTTTATAAAACGCAGTTACGGCAAAACGTAAGCTTTACTTAAGTGTGACTTAATATCAACTTAGTTTTTCACTTAAGTCGAACTTAAGCTTTTTTATAAAAGTGGCTCCTGCACATGAATGACTCAGATTAATTATTGTTTTTCTTTTGGAAGAAAAATTACAAGTCCCAGTCGTCAAATCACGTACTTTTAAACGTTCTAACTCTCCACTAGAGCATCTGCAAAGACTGAAAATAGCTTATTGCTTCGCACCGCATTAAAAAAGAAAAAATGTTCCATTGAGTTTCCGGTCATGTATGAAGCCTTAGTGACTTTTAGTTTTTATTTCACAGCAGTTCTACAGAAAGCTCAGAAAGAGAGGAAGATACCTTTAAGAAGATTCGAGTAAGTTTCTAACTACGCATTAATGAGACAGACTACTATCCATTTCAAAATATAAGACTCGTAGATGTCTTCTTACAGAAATCCTTTCGGAAAACTACGGATTGTTCAAATTCTTTTTTGTAGTTATTTTATTAATAGAATAGAAAGTAGTTTAAATCCTGAAATTTTAAAGTCATTCTGGTGTAGTTAAGAGTCATTACACGTAAGCCACGACTTATTACAGCAGAGTAGTCTTCAATCGATGTTCTCAAATAAACTACGGGGCTCTTGTAGACCAAACATTTTAATGAATTTTAGTAAAAGGCGCAAATCAAAAAGTTGTATCTTTGCTGAGATATTGAAATTTTACGAAAAGCCCCGAAAAACGTGGATTTCGCCATCTTGAAAATTTGCCAACTTTAAACTCTTGTAATTCAGTACCAACAGATTACTTGATCTTGGAGATTTTACCATAAATAGTAGATAGCGTGAGCTACAAAACCACGCAACCGCGAGCTCAAAACATATTTTCGTTATTTTGTAATAGATGGTGCACTAAGAGCCCAAATCCACAAAAATTTGAATTTTCCTGTAGCACCCGTTTGAAACAAAGTCGTCCGTGAGACTTTCAACCATATTTTTTTTTTTGAATAACTCAAGAACGAAAGGCGATAGAAACTTGTGGTTTTTACGATTCTATAGCCAAGACTTTAAGCTACCATTTTATAACCAAAACAAAGTTGAAAGTATTTCCCAATGACCGGTTTTCTAGAAGATCTCTCGAAAACCGTTTCGTAACTCTAAACAACAAAGTAGCAATACGTTGGTTTTTTGATGAGTAAATAGCCTAAAGTATCCTCTTCTTCAAAGCGAGACTTTGATTTTGATTGATCTGAATGTGGTATCTGATTTCCATGGAGCTCCAGGACTGGCACTCAGTGGCTTCCAGTAACCTTGAAAGAGGAAAAGTAATATAAAGTAAAATAAATAAACGTTACCATCAGATTTAGCATGGTCGACTATGTACAGTCCCATCACTTTACTACAAACTGACGCAGATCCGAGATCTACAATTTATATAGGGACTTGGTGGCTGCATCAATTTGTTGAAAGCGTTTTCTCTCTGACAGTGTACTTACAGTGGCTGATAACTCTGCATTTTTCATTTGAGGATCGCAGAAAACAATTCTACGGTCCAACCTAACTTTCTGCTCGGTTTCCAAGAAGTCCGTTGTCGGGTTAGAATCAACCAAATCCAATGGCGCCATTAGATGGAACAAGGTCAAAAATCCTTAAGATCCAGAGGATATGTCGCTTTGTCCATTACTTACGTGGATAGTATACGCTCATTCGCTATAGTTCGTAGAGATATGTTAAAATGAGAATTTGATACATAAGTTGTAAAAAAAAGCATATGAATACTGTCGCCTAGAACATATTTTGTACTGAAAACCTCTGTTTGTAACAGATAAACCAGCATCGAATTAATCTGTGCGTTCTTTGCAAATACACTGTAAAGTCGGAAATTATTTGTAGAAAATGCTCGGCGATTTTTAAAAAGTCCATATATGAAATCCTCACGGATTTTCCAGATTACAGAAAATCGAATTTTCAATGATGTGGACATCGATTTTCTACATTGTTGAGAATTATTTATAGAAAATCCTCAGCGATTTCATATATGGACTTTTCGAAAATTAAAAAGTCAGATAATTTTCTACTTTCTAGAAAATCGCTGTGGATTTTCTATATGATAAGGAAGAACAATTTGAGTGAGAATGCTGATAATCTAAGACTTGTAAAGTGAAAATGGCTGAAGATGAACCTTTTCTAAGATACTAAATTCAGAAATAAAAAGAGGAATATTAGCAAGAGCGAATCGCTTTGCGATCTTCAGAAAGTTACAGTGGAACTCGACTTTGTCGTAACCACGCCTAACCCAAGAACCTTTTTATGTACTTCTTTGTGAGCTCCAAGTGTCGTACAACAATAATACTTCTCGAAGAATATGCTGATTTGCAAAAACTGAGAGAGCTTTCCGAATCTATTAACATTTCTGATGTTAAATGCTAAAAGAGGCAGAGATCTGTTATAAGACAACTTGTTGCAATGAACGCTTTGATAGATGTAAAAGAAGTAAGAAAAAAATGACCAATTGGACTTCTTAGAAAATCGAATTTGATTTTCCAACTATTTAGAAGAATCGCTGTCGAATTTCAACATTCTTAGAAATTATTTATAGAAAATTGTTATCGATTTTTCAACATTTTAGAATTCCTCATCGATTTTTTGTCAAATGAGAAAAGTTAATTCACAGAAAATCAAGCGGATTTTCTATAAAGCAGAAAATCAATATTTTCTAAACAGTCAGAAAACCGCTGAGGATTTTATAAAAGTTGAAAAATCCTTGGGGATTTTCCAGATCGATTTTCTATAAAATAGAAAATAATTCCGAATTACAGTGTACCTCGGGCTTCGATAAAATACAGTAAGTCAATTTTCTTTCCATTCGTAGAAACTAAAAGTCATGTCTTGTGAACCATAGTTTGTCTAATAGTGATAATAAAAGTGAAAGGAAACCACTCGATTAACACATTGCTATTGTATTTTTAATTTTTTCACACTTGTACTACATGCCAACCGAGATCAGATTTTCGTTAACTGAAAAAAGTTTTCGGAGATTAATTTTGTCAAAATTGTTTTCAAACATAAAGTAAAGACGAAGGAAGAAATTGTGAGACGAGTAGGACAAACGTTAAATAGTGGAATCAAATTTCATGTTTTTCTTCATAAAGACAGAATTAAAGCGTTCATAGTCCACTTTCTCCTGTAGTTTTGTTGATCTTTTAGTCACAGACCATTAGCCAATTACGATTTGTGCCTATAATAAACTACGCCTATCAAATAGTACAGGTATAGTACAGGCATCATGGTATGTCTAGAAAAGTAGTTTTTGTACTATTTCATTAATATTAGACGAGCCTGAAAGATTCGCCAGATCAATCAGTATCAGTCTTCAGAACACAATAAGTATCGAATTATATGTAAAAGATATGTGTACGTAGCGTGAAGTTTCAAAGTGTTTTTTCCCAAAGTACAGATTAAAAAAACTTTCAGCTTCTACTGGCGAAAAGCTACAGTTAGTAACCATAGATTGACAAATCTATGTCTGGATTTGAAGCATTTGCTGACAGACTTGACTTGAGTTGGACCAGTTGATATAATCTTTTTATTAATCACACTGTATAAGCGAGAGCCAAGGCCCTCATTTAAAGTACAGTTTAGAGCAATAAAAAACTACAATAAAAACATATGAAAAGCTCAAAAAGGAACAAAAAATATTTAGTAGTTGGACAGTTCTTTTTCAAGTCCGTTTGTAGTCCAGGTAAAACCTGTCATACTCAAGAATGCAGTCAGTGTAATCTTATACCGGATGAGGCATAATGTTTGCAACATCTAGTATTTTGGAAATATCTGACCACAGACAACTGTTAGAATCTTGATTTTCTTTTTAAAAGGTGCGCCGTGAAAATCTCTACAAAACAGTAATAACAAATTCCTATTGACTTGTTCTGATGGTGTCTCCTATACTCAAAATGAATAGATCAGATGATGATGCTATGTTCCACCGTATTTAACAGAATAAGAATATTTTTTTTATATTGCAAATATCTCGGCTTGGGAAAAGGATAATACCTTGATTTTTTTTTCAGAAGGTGCGCCGTCGAATGTTCTACAAAAGCTTTATGAACAAGTCCCTATTGACTTGTTCTGATGATTTTTCTAGTTGGTTAAAACTAAAGACCTGCGTGATTTTGCTACCGAGTGTTCAAAATGTTTGCAAGATTTTTTATTTCGTATATATCTCGGCTTGAGAAAATGTTAAAATCTTGACTTTCTTGTTAAACGATGCGCCATGAAAAGCTCTACAAAACGTATATGAGCAAATCCCTATTGACTTGTTCTGATGGTGTCGCCAATACTCAAAATGAACAAGTCACATAATGGTGCTATTTTGCACTATATTTAGCATAATAAAAATACTTTTTATTTTGCAAATATCTCGGCTTGCGAAAATGATAATGCCTTGATTTTTTTTTCAGTAGATGCGCCATCGAAAGCTTTCCAAAGGGTGTATGAACAAACTCCTATTACAAAACAAAAAGTCTTTCAAATATTTTTATTATGCTAAATAAGGTGGGACATAGCACCATCATGTGACCTGTTCATTTTAAGTATAGGAGACACCATCAGAACAAGTCAATAGGAATTTGTTATTACTGTTTTGTAGAGATTTTCACGGCGTATCTTTTAAAAAGAAAATCAAGATTCTAACATTTGTCTGTAGTGAGATATTTCCAAAATACTAGATGTTGCAATCATTGTGCCTCACCCGGTATGTACCTTAGTCTCTTCTTTTGTCAAACATACTCTCGTTCTTATTCTCATTAATACTTGATGTTTTGACTGTACACTCTAAAAAAAAATACGACTTAGAATCAAATTAAGTCGCATTAATGTATCTTATTCACAGCATAAGATCCATTAATGCGACTTAATTTGATCCTAAGTCACATTTTTTTTAGAGTATATTTTTAATTGTCAGACAGACATTATTGTTATTCAAACAAAAAAGTTGGGTTACACTTGGACGTGGCTAAGATGTGGTTCTACCTCTGGTAGTTAGGTGTTTGAGAAGTGGGACACATCCATAATCTTAAGTGCAACAGAAATTGACGAAAATATAAGGAATTGACTTTCTCTTGGTTAATTCTGACTTTACGAGTGTCTTTTCACTAGTGAACTATGAATTTGTCGAAAGTCGAGTTACATACTTCCAGCGTAAAGAGTTAACAGTTGTTGTTACAAGCGATAAGATTTTTAATTTTTCACGTGGATCCTAGAAGCGATAATTTTAACTTAAACTACTCCCGAAAAGCTTCTGACAACTATATTATTGATTTAATCAATAATATAGTTCGTTTCTATTCTCGATAGTACTGAGTGCCATTTATGATTATTGTAAAATGATTTACTGCAAACGACAAATACTCATGAGTCAGAGTTATGCTTCTTTTCTAGTTATCAAGAATGTAACAACTTCTGCTTTGGAACGATTAGAGTCAGTCATGCATGTTGACAAAATTGAGCAATGACCCGTTTAATTTGCACTGTATTCGGGTTAAACAGATAAACTGTTTACAAAACCTATGAGCTGAATAGATAAAAAAGTATTTACCAAAAATTCGTTCAAGAAAACATCAATGAAAGCCTGTGAAAAAAAGCATAAAAGAACAACTGTAAACTAAAAAAAGTGTAAAGAATGTCGGGAGGAAAAGAAGAATAGAAAACGGACACTGAGAAACCGTGAAGAAAAAGAGACAGAATTACTATAGTTTTATTTTTACCTTTTAGTTAGGTACTGTTATACTCCTATGTAATCAAAACTATTCTTCTTAAATGATTTACACTAGTATCGAAATAAGACTTATAAATAGTCCATCATAGTACAAGACGGATTCATTCGACTAATTTCCAACCGATTTCTGCCGTCTTATTTCAGAATAGAGTTTTTTTTTTCTAGCGTTAAACTAAACAAAAAAAAGAAATATCATAGGAGAAGCTCAGAAAAGTGTTTATGTGTAAAGGAACAGAAAATATTTAAATATTTTCTGTTTCTCTACATATAAACATTTTTCTAAATAGAAAAGTGTTGTATTTGATACCATTAAAAGCAAGTCTCTCTTTTGTTAACTCGTATTAAGAATTGTATGTTGTGAGCATATCGGAAATTCTTTTTGATAATGATTTCCAATTAACCTTTTTTCATCATTCATACAAATGCATCATCTTTTTTTGTTTTAGTATGATTAAAGACAAGTGATCACAGCAGAAATCAGTTCATATTAAATGCTTAATCTAATATGTATTCAAAGATTTTCTTTTTTTTCTTCTCTCTATATATATATATGGTCATTTAATTTCACACTATGTTTGCATTCTAATCCATATCTACAAAAAAGGGTAAAGTTGACTAACTCTCATTGTGATATGATTTGAAAAGAATAACAAACGGAATACAATGAGACAAAGAGACAGGTTGTTAATCAAGTGTAGAAAACAGAGATCCGTGGTGATGAAATTTTACAATGGAAATGAAAAGCAAGTTATTCATCAAAATCATGGATACTTATCTTTGTCTGATCAATCAGTTATTTACGGAGAATGTGACAAAATATAGCAGTTTCTTAAACGGTTTAGATCAATGGATTGAGTATGTAAGTTTTATGTTATCAACTTAGTCCAATGTCATTGATGAGAGGCATTGTGTGAGAAGAGAATTTTAGTATTAACTAATAGCATATCTAAATTTCCACAGTACGTTGAAACTACTCCAGAATTTCTATTCATTGTGGTTTTCTACATATAATATTTTATTAAAAATAGTTTCTTGTTCTATTATTATTTGAATGCGAATCATTGAACATCTATTGATCGGAGAGATTTAACCTGTTTCTTTTACTGTTCAAAACGTTTTTGTCTATGTCTATATGTAATGATTTAGTCGCTTTCTTCTTCTCAGACGTTTCCTTTCCTCTTTTAATACCAACTCAACATAGTTTAACCGTGTTGATAGTATGGTTGATCTAATTTTTGTCCTTTTTAAAAAAGCATTATTTTAATCCCATTGATATAACGTGTTAGATGGTCCATAATATTTAAAGTGAGAAGACAAAAGATTCTTTGCATTATTCGATTAGCAAAAGAGAAAAAAAAGGTGTTTGTGTGTATAATAATCATTTAAAATAAAAATAAAAATAAAAAAACATTTTTATCACGGTAATTAACAACTTATTAACTATTACTGATTTTATTGTTCAAGATAAACGCAAAAGTATTATATTATATTAAATTTTAAAGCCGTTGAAATAATATTTTACATTCAAATACTTTTTCCATATCCATATAATGTGAGTCAGAGAAATTGTATATCAATTTAATCTAAATTCTATGTTTAGTAGTATGAGTATCTCTTTGCAGTGATGGATGATTAAGTGAATTTCTAATAAAACAATTATCTTCGGATAAACAGCTGCATATCTAAACATCATCTAATCTTCCCATTTTCATGTAGTATCCTCAAAAATCTTTGAATTTTTTTAACCTAAAGGTAAAATGTTGAATTATAAAATATTAATAACAAACAGTTGGCTTTTCCACACGACTAAACGATGAAAACGCAATACAAGGATAGAAAAACGTTTTCTTTTACAAACGGAAATATACATCCGCGTAAAATATACCAATCTTATAGATAGTATGAAGGACAATTTTTTTTTTTCATTTTTTTATGTAATCTTCCATCACAGATCGTCTTAACTACCTCTATAATCAAATCATATTCGATTTATTCAAGCATTAATTTCTATCTTTGATACCTAATAGCAATTCCGTTAACAATCAACAAAACACGAAACAAGAAAGATCTATGTAACATCACATCGCATATAATTATGTTTAGATGTGTGTGATGTTACCACTACCACCGGAAGTAGTTCATCAATGTGTTCAGGTGTATATCTATAAAGAGAGAGAAAAAGAATGTTTATTTCTACAATTAGAGAATAAGTCAAAATTTTTTGTGGTGTTATGTCATACAACATGAAGAAGAAGAAAATCATTTACAGATGAACAAATCAATAATTGTATGGAAAGAGAATATATCTAGATTGATACTCTTTCTATTATATACACTCACAACTAGATGAAGGCTCTTAGCTGTTTACCGAAAGATAATCATAAAAAACAAAAAATTAATCTTTTAAAACTCAAATAGTGCCATTAACAAGATCATACATGATTATCAAATAAAAATATATTTTTACTGCATATTAGTTTCAAATCTTTTTCTTGCTTCAGTACACTGTCAATCAATGCAAAAATCTAGCAATTTATAAAAAATTTTCCATTTAATTTTTTAAATATGATAAAACCTAATGGAACTCGACGAATCTTTTATGATCTTAAAATATTTTATATTGATTGTCTATGTTTGATCATATCCTACCCTCAATTTTAAACTGTATTTGACAGAAAATATTGAAACATTCTCCTTTACATAAGCACGGTAAAGAATAGTTTTATATGTTTTACTATTACTACTGTCTGTGTGTGTGTGTGTGTGCTTCATTTAACTTCCTAAAACACTTTGATAATATTCAATTAAACTGACATGTCTGAAGTGTATATCGGAAACGAACAAAGCAGTATTCATTTTTTTCTCTTCATCAAAACAGAAAAAAATAAAATGAGATTATATAGTTATATTTGGCTTCTGTAACAGTAATAAAACAGTGAATAATAAAAATCTTCAATTTTTACCGATATAAACAGTAATAGAAGAGAGACACTTGTTCTCGACTATAACTTGTTGATCTCTTATCATGATGATGATAATACCGATAGTAGGCACGTTAGAATTATGGCATCTTATTTTCACAATATATTACAAACTTTTAGTTCACAGTATAAAATAATTAGTACTACAATATTGAATATATTGACTTGAACAACGAATAAACATTGATAATCAGACCGTTGTTGAAATAAAATAATTTCATTTGATTTTTTAACGTATCAAACATTAAAACGTTTCTCACAATGATTATCTTTAGAAACAATTTAACCTACTGGATAAGGGTGTTAATTCAATTCAAATCAAAGTTAAATATTTGAAATTTAGATGACTGAATTAATTAGCATTTCTAATGAAGTGTCTCAATAATAATTAGTGTAGATTGAATATTTCCGTACTTGATTTCCGAAATTATGATAGATTGATCCAAGTTCATATATCCACATAAATTATTTAGAAATTATTGATTAATCTGTATGTCAAATAAATAATGTCAACGTGTACCATTTAAGTTATACCTCTAAAAAAATTCCTTACGCAATTATTCAATGTACAGTAAATAAAAATATAAAAAATGTCTCTAGACAATTATTTTTCTGCTCTGATTGAGTGTGTGTGTGTGTGTGTGTGTGTGTGTGTGTGATGTGATGTTCTCATTAATTATATTAAATTAAAGACAACAATTTGTTAGTAAAAAAATCAATTTTTTTTAAACTACACAAGAGATTATTGTTAATAATCAGTGATTAATTACACGCACATTCCGACACTGGTCATTATCATCAGATCAAAATACACTGATGGGTCTATTATTCAATTTTAATGTGTGTTAGTATTCACACACATACATACACACACACACACAATTGTGTTTAGTGAAGAAAGAAAGAAAGAAAGAATGAAGAACAAAAATCTTTCTATCTGTCTGCCTATGTATAATCTTATGGATCATTAGAGTTTGAACAAGCGATTATTAAGTAAAATCAGCACGAATGGGGATGTTTTAATGTTGACATCATCGACTTGCTACTAATTTTTTTTTAGAGAGATAATTCTTTTTCAACTCATTATCATTATCACACTTCAACTTAGTCTGAAGTGTAATAAACTGATCAAATTATCAAATGAATTAACACCCCATCTAATGTACGAACGAATTATGTCATTCATGTCACTTACCATTTAGACTATCTTTTAACAAAATGCCAAATAATCAACTTCTGCCAGTATAGCTTATCATTGAAACTAATTGCACTGTAGAAAAGCGAAGGAATCAGATTGCGCTGACCAATCATCAATTTAGCATTCGAACAAATTTATTTCTTAGAAACTTTTATGCTCTAAATGAATGTATATTCATATTGTGTCGTCATATTCATCAGTTAGTAAGCATGAACTTTATTCATCAGACATCTATAGACTATCTCTCAATTGAAATTAGACTTTGTAGTATTTAAAATTTTTAATCTCTAATCTGCGTGAAGACACTAACTTCTTACTCCCACACTCATGTTTCATACACACGCAATTCAATTCAGACACTGGTATTAATGATCGACCGCCTGAAGCCTTGGTACAAAAAAAAAAAAAAAAAAAAAAAAAAAAAAAAAAATTAAAAAAAAAAATAAAAAAAAAAAAAAAATTTTAAAAAAAAAAAAAAAAAAAAAAAAAAAAAAAACATTGTTAATGTACTGACGAAGAATACGAAACCGGTCTACATTAATAAATCATATACTATTTTCATTTCGTATTGGTTGACACTACACATTTGATCTTTGGTTGATAAGACAAACTAGCTGTATAAAAGATATACGCTCTATGTGACGGAGAAGATCCACATACAACTAGGGGTGGCACTTTTTCTTTCCTGCCTCTTTTTTTTATTAACAAAAGAAAAGTTTTTCTTTTTCTTTACAATAAAAAAGAGAAAAGATCTTTTCGTCTGGGCACTAATCTGCTGATGTGTTTGAGAAAACGAGAACCTATGTAACTGAGTCAAATTTGAAGTTTACTTCGAAAGTGTCAAAAGCTCGCTTTTGGATGGTATTCAGTATTTTGAAGATTTCTCTCCAAAAACTTGATCAAAAGTGAATAAAAGGTAATATTCGGAACCTGCGTTTCACGGGCTGTCCAACCATATATACATTTTAAAGAAAATCTATTTTTGTGTGTACCTTTCGAATTTCCGACACCTTCTTAGTAAACGTAGAATTTACGTGAAATAGCCGATTTTATGTAATTTCTTCCTATCATTACAAATTCATATCTCCGTCAAAAGTGATCGGATTGACATCGAAACTTCAGATGATGTTCCAGTTGGGCTGCTTTACGCATGATTTAACTTAAAAAAAGAAACGATTTTGATCTCCTCCTGATTTCCGGAAATCCCTGAATAGAATGTTTTTCCTTGCTTTTCTTAACCAGAGTCATGTACATAATCCAGAATACAGTATGTCATCTATTGTGAGAGCTGAGCTAACATTATTAAGAAAATTTATTGACATTGTTGATGTGAAACAGAGTACATCAGTATTGTGTAGCAAAACATTAACGACTGAAAAAGAGCTCAAACTGCGTCGCTCATGAGCGTTTTCCCTAAGAATTGAAGGAGATACTGCAGCAGAATATGACAGTCATTTTATTAATATTCTTACATAGACATTTCATTTAAGTGTTTCCTTAACCTAAGATCTGGTCATGTTAAGGAACCCGCTTATACTAAATTTAAATTTTCAAAATTACGAGTTTGGATTTAGAAATTAGAAGTCTATCGGAACGTTTTTTAAAAGATACGACCAAAAGCAGAAGATCTTTTTTCTGACGTCTAAATTAAAAAAACAATGATTAGAAAAACTTATTATATGAAAGTTTATTTTATTATGCTTTTCACAATTCTTCAGTTTTATTTAACACAACACCGAGAAAAAGAAAACAGAATAAGAAAAACTTCAAATAAAAGTTAAAATAATTGTATGTAGAAACGAATCTAAAGTACAGACACTAATGAGACAAATTCGGTAAGTCTAGTGTATGTCTATAGATAAAATAGCGCCGAGACGCTTCGGATTTTGATCAAGTTTGAGAGGGATCTTATGAAACATGAATATATGTCGTCCATGATATAGCTATAGTTTATGTTTATGAAGCAGAAAGAACATATAATCTAACTTACTGTATATGCGAACAAACATGACTAAGTAATAAGTATTGAGGTTGAATCATTTGTACGACGATATACTCGACCATTTCTTGTTATTATAGATTTTTTATCATCAACTTGTAGCTTGTTTCTTTCATTGTAAAATAAACGTAAATTGTTTTGTGTTAAGTCTTCTACTATAGCCATACTTAGTTTTTTGCGTTTTATTGATAACGACGCACGTAATACGTTTAAACGTAATGGCCGACTATAAAAGCATTCACATATTCACATAAAAGTTTTAACTTATGACTTGCACATACTTTGACTGGTCCACGTATACCGTATCATCTTCGAATTTGCAACTATCTTGAAAATCAATATCGATTTCCAAGAAAACTGGAAAATCGATTTCGAATTTCAAGAATCTTGGGAAGTATTTATAGAAGATCGAATAGATTTTCTAGAATATTAGAAAATCAAACTCGAATTTTCATATGAAGAAAATCGACGTCGAATTTTCATATTTTTCGAAATTCTATGCCAGTTTTCTGAATAAAACGAAAAGTAAATTTATAGAAAATCGAAAATCACGAATTTCTAAAAAGTCAGAAAATCTACGAGCATTTCATAAATACTAAAAAAAGCCCCACGATTTTCCAGATAGAGAAAGCTAACGAGGGAAGGACACCAACTGATAAATCGCTTTTTAGCTCTAGTCCAGGTCACAATAGGTAATCGACTATGCTGATTCCGAATATGAAAACCGTTTGGGCCGCTAGGTCCTCTAAGACCCGCTTTTTAGAAAGCCTTGGTTCTTCAAGCCAAAAACGTTTTTTTTCTAAACGATTTTCTGATCTGTGGAGATGAAAGAGCATATCGAGAAACCTATAAAAAACATATTTTCAGAATTTTCCAAGGTCTTTGGAAAGAATT
>CAJNOQ010002433.1:0-24360 GCA_905250885.1 Didymodactylos carnosus | reverse complement strand
GATTACGAATCTGAAAACCATTCGTGCTCTCGTGCAATCCTTCAAGAGTTATAAGCATTTTATTTTAATAGTAGCGAAAAGTACCATATTTTGAAGAAATCACAGCTTTTCATAGAAATGTTCAATAGAGCTAAGAGATATGCCATTCTACAAATGAACACCTTAGCTATAAAATGATATGTGTTTTAGGTTGGTTGTCACCACGACTGCCATGATGCAACAGAATGAAATCTTGTGGTAATATATGGCAAATTTTTCTAAACATTTTCAAAACGCAACATAAAACAAGTGGAAAATGTGGAACATTTTAAAATTGTTTTTACTTAACAATCAAACGTTCTCTGAAGCTAAAATAGATTTCATTTTATAGCTAAGGTGTTTATCTGTAGAATGGCATATCTCTCAGCTCCATCTTTCTATGAAAAGCTGTGATTTCTTCAAAATATGGTACTTTTCGTTACTATTAAAATAAAATGCTTATAACTCTTGAAGGATTGAACAGCATCCTTAAATTAGCAAAGTGAGGTACATTGCTTTGAAATCCCAGGGAAACACCTGGGGACCTTCCCTCGTTAGTTTAGTTACGATATTTCATTCAATTTGTATTTTTCGTAAAACTTCATTCGTTTATTGATACATACATAACAGATGAAATTATATAAAAAATCAAAAACAAACAAACTATCTGTGCAGCAATAACAATAAAGTAAAAATACAAACTAAAATAGATGCGATTAAACATCACCGGTCCTCGAATTAAATGGTTCCATAATAATATGTTGTTTTTCGCCACTATTAGTGGTAGAATCTATTATTGTCCTATTCAAGGATGATGATATTAATAATTGACGTTGTTTTCTCGATTGTTTTCTTGTTGTTATCAATGATAAATTTTTCAATAATGTATAAGCAATTAACCATTTGAATTTGATACGCTGTTTTTTTCTATCATATTCAGTTATTTTTTCTAATCTTTGTTTGAGAATATTCATATAAACAATTTGTGTAAATGAGATTAATATTGGATGAGTATGAATAGATTCTACATAAATATAAGATATATAAGATGTATAACCCACATCATATTGTTCTAATGTTCTACCAAATATTGAATAATCAAGTCTTGGCATATAGAGTATAACAGCTATTGTTGATTTAAATAATCGAATAATACAACTAATTATACCCAAAAAACAGTCAAAGAAAAAATTAAAATAAACAAATAGAAAATAGGCATGACGATTTTCTAAAGAAAATAAATATTGTTGATGTTCTTGATGTGTAACTAAATCCGGTGTACAATAAATAGACGATTGTTGTGTATTATCTTCAACTGTTGTTGTTGTTGTTGCTGTTGATTTTAATAAATGAGAAAAGAAATAACGTGTTAAACAATAAATAATAACATGTTTTAGAGCATAGAGAATAAATAATGGTGCAATAAATTTAACAACAAATTTAATTAATAATGGATGAATAAATAATAAACGAAGAAATAGACAAATAATAAATACAATATAATTTATTATCACAAAACCATAAGCCAAATAGCCCACTTGATAACCACTATAATGAAAACTCTTAGCTAATACAGATGAAGAATTGTCTAAATGATACTGTTTATCATAGGCACCACGATAATATTTTAACATGTGTAATTGATACTGTTTCAAACCTACAATAATCAAAAAAAATAAGATAATTATTCTCACGTTGTACATTAGGGAGACAAACATATATATATATATAAGACGAACTTGATAACTATTAATATTATTACTTTAATTTTCATTCTTTCTAAAGAATGACTTATACTATTTATCTTTGTAAAGAAAAAAATTAAATAATTTTAGAATTAATCAAGTATTAAATAATCAACATTTATATACCTAATAATAATTGAATAATGTAGATAAATGCTGATATAAATGCCGATATAAATATTTCATTTGTAAATGTTAATTTTTCAAAATTAGCTGTTTGAATATTAATTGTAATTGGTGATAACTGAATTAATTTCATTAAAATATTTCCAGTTACAGTCATCAAAAGACGTAGTGTAAATGTACTTGAAAATATTAGTAAACATGTTAAATAATATAATACTAAAAATGATACAGTATAGGTAAATAAAACAAGTAATGAGTAACGAAAATAAGGTCGTGGTTTATAAAATTTATGAAGAATTTCTTTAAATGTTTTTGATTGTGTTTGTAATTGAGATGTATACAAATAATAATTTGGCATTGAACCATGTTTCATCAATGATTTTGTATAATACCAATCATTATCAAATTCTTTTGAAATAGTATTATACATTGTGTTTGTATTTATTGTTGATTTTTTATAATTATGAGACCATCGTTCATTACCTTTACATAAATAGAGAAAATGTTTAAGTGTTAATGTATAAAATCGTGCCATAATGTGAGCTAATGCAACATAATGTGGAAGACATTTGGCTAATACATAATGAATACGTGCAATGTCTAATTGAACACGAGATGATGAATGGATCATGGATATAGTTGATGATAAATGATCATTTAAAGATTGAATACAATGTGCTTCACAATAAACAGACAATCCTAAATCAAATGTAATAAAGAGAGATGTTAAAAATGTTGATGTTAAACAATGAACATTTAAACTAATTAATATTGGAAAATATCGAGCACCACAAAGTATCACGAGACCAAGACGACGAATTAAATCAAATAGAATACCTTAAATAAACAATTTATTCTAATATATTTTATTATGATATTTTTAATATTGTCTTCTTACCTAATCGTATGTCTGTCTGTGGTTTTAGTAGTACTTCAATTAATAGATTAATAATTTGATTTGATATAACACCAAATAAGATGACAGTATGAAATCGATCAGTTTTTTGAAATGGATTTAAAATAATAGGAAATTTTAAACGTTGAAAAAACCAACGATATTGATGATGATGATGATGAATGGATACAGATGATGCTTGTTGAATTGTTTGATAGAGTAAAAATAAAATAAATGTTAATAATGCTGAAAATGGCAACATAAATACATTTTGATTTACATAATTTGATCCAATTAATCGGCAGATATAAGATTTTTTCATGATAATAGGTGTTATAACCGTACGATTTTCATCATTACTCGATTTCAAGCCAATAGAATCTTTTAATTTTAATAATGAATGATTATGTTGCTGTTTTGAATATTGTTGATCATAATCATAAATTGAACTTGTACGTCGAACACAAATATAAACAATGGCAACACCAGCAACGGCAACAGTTAAAAATGATTGAACAAATGTTAATAGACCATTTGATGTTTTTGTTTTTGTTCGATGACGATTCGAACGATGACATGACTGTTTTAAATGATTGAGATGTGGAATAGACGGTGGTAGCGATGGTTTAGAACAACTATCTTGCAATGATGATGTTGATAATGAGGAATGATGAATCCATTTTGGAAATTTTTGAAAACAAATTGAACCAATTTGTTTAAATTTATTTAATGATTTATTATCATTCAAATTTAAAAGATGATCACGAGCAGCAACATCACTATATAAAAGAAAGAAATCAACGAATATAATATATTAAAAATCTTAAAAAAATAAAGCACATGTATTTACTTTTGTTCATAATGTTTCATTATGAAAGTTTTGTTTTGTATTTGTTGGGCTTTCTTGCATACAGCTATAACTATACATGCTAAACCCACAAATAGACTTGCGATGATTACCTGGATCGCTTCGGAACTATCTAAAATAATTAAATACATACGTCTATTTCCTAACTCAAAGTGTGATCTATGCATAGGTTATTTTTCTTCTTTTTTTTTTTTGTTTTCTACAAAACTTACATTCATCGCAATATACTCCATCGTACAAAAATGCACATTCACAACGAAATTCTCCATCTTCATTACTACAAACACCATTGAGACCACATTTATCATTTTCGAAACAATAATCAACTTCTAAAAACCATATTAATTTTATAGATAAATATACAAAATAATGATGTTATTAATCAGTATTCTCAAATTTCTTACCTAATTTACAAAAAACTCTTTCAGGTGTTAAACATTCTTGTTGCATTAAACCAAATTTTGTTTCATTTGGTAAACGACGTAATTCAATAATTCCACACATCAATTGTTCATAGGGAAATATTGAATTTTTTGTCGCATAAATAGATGGTGGTGTTTCTCTAAAATCAACTTTTCGACCATCTAACCATATCCATGTATCTAAAGATAAAATAAAATATTTTTTAAGTTAAGAAAATAATAGTATAACATTTTAACGTACTATTTTGATAACTAAATCCGATGGAGGCACTCAATTTTGTTGCTGATTGATTATATGACATAAATATTTGTTTTATATATTGAAATTCATCGTTACTATTTTCTTCATCAAATATTAATAGAGATGCTTGCTGATGTGATACATTATGAAAATGTTGCTGACAATAATTGACAGCTTGTGTCCATGGCACAAGTTCAGATGTTACAGAATAACAAAAACCACGATAGGCAAACAACAATGATGATTGTCCGAAATCTTTGCAATAGTCTAAAAAATAGATATTGTTAATACTCTATACGTTGTAGCCAGAAGGGAATCTCAAGAAAAACTGACAAAAGTATTTCGTGGTTATGGGTTGAGGACAGGGATTTGTTCGACATGAGCTTGTTTAATGAGTTAATTTAGTAGTCTATAACACTTCAAAATTTAAGTAATGTGATTTGTTTGAAAAACCATTCATTTCGATCTAGGAGCAACGAACATTCTCAAAATTATTCAATTATATGTAACGAGTGCCCCAAAAAGAATTAGTGTTAGTATTTTCAATTTTTCTCCTCTTCCTTATAATTAATCAAGCAAATTCTTATACCAAAATATAGCACGTTCAATTCTCTACAAAATATGTATTCACTGTTTTATTGCAAAATCCGAAGGTGGAAAATGAGATGAGAAATCTTATGAAGTACCAAAATTCAGAAAAAAATAAGTGAAATAATCGCCTTTTAGGTTTTATTCGCTAAACGTTTGTGAGGAAAAGAAAGGTGAAGTAGCTATCGTATAGGCCTTGGAAAGCTCTATCTTTCACTTATGATTAAAAAATTATTAGTTAGAACTGAGCGCGCGTTGAGTTTTTCTTGAAAATTTTCTAAAAAATGATGATTTTTGACCAGGATTTGGCATCATTCGATAAAACAAGTGTAGTCTAGTCAAACTTGATCCTTTCAGATTGAATTTTTTTCGTTATGAAGACCAATGATTAGTCTATATTGTGGAATCGGTAAGATTTGAAAAAAAAGTTTCCAGAGATGGACAACTCCAACTCCGGAGTTGAGTTTCTTTTTAGTGGAGTTGAAGTTGAGTTGAAATTGCGTTTTTAGTAGGTTAGAATTGGGTTAAGTTAAGATTTTTTCAACTTCAGCTCCACAACTCCAGTTAAAAATTTTTATAACTCTGAATTTTCCTTTTTTTTGTTACACCGGTAGAAAGTGTTCTCACAGAGTGGTTTTCTTTTCCGATCTCATCGGTGTAGAATCGCAAAAAGTACATATTCAAAATTAACATGGTTGAAATGCAATTTTGAATTATTGAAATGATTGTTTTTCTGTGTATTCTTGCAAATAAAAGTGAAATAAACAACTGCTAATAAAATAAAAATGAATTAAGACAAAATAAGTTCCTATAGGAGTTTTTGAAACGGAGTTGGAGTTGAATTTCTTTAAGGGGAGTTGAAATTGGAATCGAGTTGGAGTCGAACTTAGCCGGAGTTGCCCATTTCCTGCTCGCTGTGTCGGATATTTTCACTCGGAACAAATTTTGTTACATGTCATGAGGGAGAGTACATTTGAAACTAAACAAAGTATACTGAAACCGCGTTCTGATGCTCTTGAAACCATTTGAAAAAATGTAGCTCGCTATGAGAAAATAGATTATTTTTTCTGAATTTTGGTACTTCATAAGATTTCTCATCTCATTTTCGACCTTCGGATTTTGCAATAAAACAGTGAACACATATTTTATAGAGAAGTGAACGTGCTATACTTTGGTAAAAGAATTTGCTCACCTCAAAATTCAACGGCTTGATTAATTATAAGGAAGAGGAGAAAAATTGAAAGTACTAACACTAATTCTTTTTGGGCCACTCGTTAGTTATCATTCAAGAAATATATGTTTAGTATACCAATCAAAGTTGCTAGATGGTCCGCATTTTGCGGACAAATTCCGCTTTCTGTAGTTTTTTCCGCAAAGTGTTCGCTGCCCGCAATTTGTCCGCTTTTCGAGGAGTTTTTGTTTTTGTCCTTTTTCCTGCAGTGAAATTTTTTATATTCTCTCATAAAAAGCTTGACGCCTTCAGCGGCTGAATGATTCCTGCAATGATGAATTTGCCCCGGAAGTTAGTGGTAACACAAAAACATTAGCTTGTCTCAAGTGCTGCTGAAAGGGAGTGTGAGAAATAGTGAAATACTAAATCTTTTTCAAGGAAGGCAGCTCAGTCAGAAAATCTTAATCATTAAGTGCTGTTGTAGGCGGGGAAAGTTTCGAGTTAAATTTTATCCTGCCATACATAACTCTTGAAATTTATGACGGCTGATCAAAGACGTGGATCCACAAAAACTCAATAGCGATTTAAATGATGTTGTGTACTTTTTTTGTATTTCTTAAGCGGAAACGCCATAAAGCACTCGATAAAAATTGTTTTGATATCCCCTTCGTTTGGTAAAAAATGCATTTCCGCTTTTATTCCGCAATTTGGAAAAAAATTCCGCTTTTTCACCTTTTTATTCCTCTTTTCTAACCTCAGCATCTGGCAACTCTGATACCAATGTACATTCTTAAATTTTATTCAACTGTCACAGATGTTCACGTGTTCGTTTCATGAAACAGAGAGAAAAAAGGCTGAAGGTGACATGTGTTTATCACGATCAATTAACAGTAGCAGTGTACAGTTTATTGTAATGATGTGAAACTTCACGCAACATCTATAGAGAAAATCTTTTGATCTCATATAAAAAATGACCTGATTTAGAACATACAATGTTTGTGTGTGTATATATATATTAATCTAATACGATTATAGAGTTGTTAATAAAACGTATCCAGCATAAACATCTACGGTTTCTTACCTTCAGCATAAGAACTAAATTTATAAATTGTTTGATTATGTAAACGTATAATAGAAGATGATTGTTGTCGTCTGGTAGAAAATTTGTTCTTGATACTTGTCACGCCTTTGAAATAGAGAAATATAATTACACACATTTCTGCCTGCCTCCAGATTGAATACATTATAAATACATTGTCGAGGTTGAGGAACCGATAACATGAACCTATTTCTAATTTTGATCTTACGGTAAATTGAAAGTCTTCATAAATAAGGATAAAATATGAGTCATAGGTAAAACTTGTGCTTTTTATTGACACGAATTTTAATTCAAGAAATCTAGTGCAACATTCTAAGGGAAAATTTGACAATTTCGAAGAGTGACAGTACATCATATTCTTGGAAAAACAGTTACATGAGTACAAAGACATGTGGTACGACATTGGATTTCTGTACTACGGGCAACTTTTAGCACATCACTGGCAGAAAAATAAAGTTTGTGCAGAGTCACAAAAAGTGGTGTTTTGTATTCAGTACACTCGTTAACCCAGAGAATTTTCTGTTTCCGGCGAGACGTATCGTCAAAACTTTAGGAACTTTTTTTATACAAAATGGTGAAAACAAATTTCTATAGGAAAATAATATTAATCTCAAAATTTTTCTTAAACTTTTGGCAATATGTCTCGGTAAAAATAGAAAATTTTCTGAATTAACGAGTGTGCTGAATACAAATCGCATTTTTTCGCGACTTTGCATGAACTTTATTTTTCTTTTTATGATATGCTGCGCAGTTATTCAATAGATTCAACTTGTACACTTAAACAAAAACTGATTAAGTGTGTTTTCAAACATGACTCTTATAGGTTTCAAATAGTTATATTCTGAAAAGTAATTTAGAATATGTTTTTTGAGAGATTGATATCTGCATAGTATATTCTAACTAGTGTTTTAGACATTTACGTATCATTCCACATTGGAATTTGGTTTAATATTCCAATTGTATACGTATATAAAGATATATGATGACTGTCTAACAATACTCTTGAAGAAATAATAATTGTTTTATCAATGATGATGATCATAGCCTTAGGGCAAGATCAAATAGTTTGTTATCTATTCTGTCAATGATATTTTTTGAGACATAACCTATAGTAAAAACAAGAACTTAGTCACTTGACCGATGACTACTATATACTAAAATAAAACAAAAAAATGGCAATGATCATCATTGTTGATTGATAAATCATATGTATGTATTCATTCAAGCAATCGTATTTCTAAGAATCAAATAATTTTTCTCAAGTTCTATATAACAATATCTAATTCTCATTGACACGAATGAATGATAACACATGTACAACAAACATATAAACAATATTTGGGGAATGAAAAACAATTCAGAAAACACAAGCTTTAAAGTCATTGTTTGTTGTTGTTGTTTTTTTCGTGATAATTCTGACTGGATAAAAAATTTATGTTCAGTAGTGCTCAATTTACAAAAGCTTTCTCGTATAAAACAACAACTTGACGAGTATAAAGGATGGGTACTAAGTTTTGACCGTCTCTGTAAATTGACGTTATCTATATCAAATACATATAATAAAATTCAGCTGTTTTTTACAAAAGATTCATCATTTAATTGTCTACAAAATGGTATATCCTGAGGCTTGAGGTTCGGTCTTAATTCAATAAAAAGCGAAATATCCCAAAACTTTCAAAAAATTAACTGTATTTCGTCAGTATAAGCTTGAATGTATGCGTTGTGCTCACATGAAATAGGCCAAAATGTAGCCCTGGAATTCTCTATCGAATGGCTATAACGTAAATTTTCTGTCATTATTCCCGTGTTTCCTGTAGTTTCAGTTCAAAATTCAAAATCGTCGTCAGAAAAGTTTTTATTTTTTGAAAATTTGGGGGCATTTCGATTTCTGTTCAATCAAGACGGAATCTCAAGTCTTAGTTTCATCTCCTGTATCCAGAATTAAACGGTGAATCTTTTGTAAAAAACGACTGAATTTTATTATATGTATTTCATATGCATAACGTCAATTAGGAGAGAGAATCAAAACTTAGTATCCACCCTTTATATCACTAAATACTTATAGTTAAGTATTAAATCCAAAACATAATAGAGTTGGTAAATTAAAAGATTTTTATAATTGTTGATTGATGTTATTCAACTAATTACTTACCATGCTCAGTTTTTTCTTGTAATTTTTGACTTTTTTCTTTAATTAATTGTCGGAATTCAGCGTCGCTAGAGTAAACACATAATAATAAGAGTAGTAATAATCGAGTCATAAAACTGTTCATATTAAAATTTATAGAATTTTTATATTCATCAATGAAATATTAACATCTAGAAAAAAAAGAAGAAGACAACATTGTAACTAGACCACATAAATGTCAAAACAACTAAATAAACCAATATGTGTAGATTAGATAGATTCTTTGTGAAAACTTGAAATCGGCTTAGATTAAATTGCAGCATAAGATAAAATTAGAAGAGTAGATTATTTACCTATCGTTTACGTACAAATAGTGTCATTTTTTAAAAATATATCTTTGTCTATGTATGTATGTATGTATTCAGATATATTAATCATTCATTCATTTCTTTTTTTTTTTTATCTTTTCTATTTCTCAACCTTCATATCATTCTATTTACACAACAACTCGCCATAATGTCTTTATATATTTTTTGAAATATTGAACATTGACTTTTTTTTTCTTTTTCTCTTTCTGTATCTATTTATAGTGTTCATTTCTTTACTTTTGACTCATTTTTGAGATATATACAGTTTTTTCGCGTTTCTAATATCAAGAACTTTTTATATTAATAAAATTACCATATCCATCAAATATACCGGCAAAGATAGTTCTTTTTTGTTTTAATGAGATATATGAAATGACACCTTTTGAAGAAAATAATCATGCAAAAGAATTATCCATTGTATTCTGTCTTTCTTTTACTCTCTCTTTCTCTTCCATTCTATTGTAAACAATTTTTAACATTGAAGTTAATAATTTCAGAACACGAACACTAATTATTTCCAGTACAATAAAAAAATAACAACAATGAATTGAAAATGATTGAACGATATTATTGACTGATAATCATTCTAATTGAATATCAAAAAAAATATTGTTTGATTTGCGTGATATGCCACGTAATTATAAACTTCATCAACCATCGAAAATCCAATTAATTGAATCGAACATATTTCTACAGTATTTTTTATACAGACACAGAAGTACTCAGAAGAAATTCTAAGTTTATCATATCGAGATTTTCTTCAAGTAGATTTTCACATACAAAGGTCATTGATATCGAAGAACGATGCGTATCAAATACTGAATTTTTAATCAATTAAATGAATAATTTATTGTTAGATCTTATCTCTTTATACGTTTAAATCATTCGAAAGTTAAAAAAATGACTGCTATTTTTAAGACAATTTGTACCGTTTCTGAAGATAACTGAAACAAAATCAGCGTTTTATTCATCACTGAGTCTTTGACTTATTCTATGACTGTACTATAAAGTTCTTTCTTATCGACACAAAAGTGTCATAATATTATGTCTCATTGGAGGAACAAAATAGAGTGTAGTAACAAGTACTACTTGAATATTCAATTAATAAAAATGTAAGTGGAAACACGTGATTATACGAAGTAAAATTGTTCATATTATGAAATCATCAAGCTTTTTTTTTATTCAATTTTTACATAAGAATAAGACTATAAAAGTGATATTGTTTAAAAAACAACTTGGTCCTTTTTTTTTTTTTCTTCTATTAATTGAATATGAACATTCTTCGAGATCGTATTGCATAAACGCGAGATGATGCCATTTTTTTTTTTTCTCTGTCAAGTTGAATTCTACATTTACATAAAATAAGTTTTACACATAAACGTGACATTTGTTCAATGTTCACACCTATAGAGAAAGAAAGAGATGTTATATTCTTAACAAATAGTCTTAAATTTTTTTTATATTGTGCAATCTATTGCTATCAATCATATGATAGAAGATATTCAAAATCAAAATCATCAACACAGATTTTAAAGAAGTACTAACAACAATGTTAAATGAAATGTTAGAAGCTTGATGATATGAATTATGTATTTATCGTTGATTCGAGGAATCACATTGTGTATTTTACTTTTTATGCCAGTGTTTTGTATATTTAATGTGGTATATAGTCAAATAGAAAATGAAAATATCCTAATCTATTGATGTATTCGCTCGTTTGCTCTTACAACAATTAAGATCGATGTGTATTTTGTCAACAGATGTATTAGTTGAGAAAAGAATTCTTCGTAATTGATAAACTGACATTATAATTATGTGATTATTAGATTTTTCCAGCAACAAAAAAATACAATGAAAAATATAAATTAAAAATTTGTATGAGAATAAAATCTCACCATCACTACGATGTGAATGTTTTTTACTTTTCTAATATCCTCATTTTAATGATTAATTATTAACAATAGAAAGAAAAATGAAACGTACGTCTTAGATTAATATTATTGATATATCTACCATATAATAATAGGTCTACAATGAATGATTTTAAAAGTGTTCTGACCTTGACAAACGATAAAAGTGATATACTTTCATAGAGGAATTAAATCGATATCAAAATGATCTGATTTATATTATTTATATGATAAAGTTCAAAATTTTTGATAATATTCTTCATTTTAAAAATGTTTTATTTTTTTTCTAGTAATTATTCTCAAATGTCTCATACCAATATAATTTAACAAGTATCTGAAGATTTATTTCTTACACAATATAATGTGTATGTGTATCATATTTATCATAACAATAATTTCTATGTATATATATATATATGTTCACATCAGAGTGTCAGACTACCAAATAGACTTATTGATATCGTTGTTTTCAAGAGCAACTACCACTCCATTATATAGAAAATGCCATTTTATTAGACTAATAGAGACTTGTGTATCGTTGACTATTCAGACTGAACAAATGAATTACTATCACTACCAGCACTTTTTTTTCTTTTTTCTTTTTCAGGTGAATATATGTAATTTGAGAATTTTGTTTGTTATGTTTATCATACATGGTAGACAGATACGCCCAATAGGCGTTCAATATAAAAGACAGAGAAAACATGTCTTTTAACTGTCATCGTGATTATTATATGAAGATGATGACGTTCTTTTAAATGAACTAAAAAAATGATTTTAAATATTCAAGTATCATGTCACAAATGACGAGCCTTCACAAGTATATGTAAACATGTTAGAAAGACAAATTTAGCACCTATACAGACAAAACAGAATGTATTTAAGTAAATATATTTAACAGAATATACATACAATAGAGCTTCTGGCTATAGATATATATATATACGCATGTACCTCGAAGTTCTGAAGTGCCGAACAGAGAGACAAATAATCTGCTAGACAATGATAAGTTGATGGATAGAATCATGTTTTGTAAGCTAAATGAAATTGACTGATGAGAAATGAAAAGATTCTAGAAGGTAAATTTTTCATATGAATTCATTGACTGTCTGGTTAATAATTCAAACTTTCAAATATTATGAAGTACGAATAAACTTCTTTTTCTTTGTTTTAAATCGATTTCTACTTCTTTTGTGATTTTATACTATACAATCTTTTGTTACTTTTCCTCTTCCTTAAACGCCGAGGGAAAATTAAGTTGTTAAAATATGACAGATAATAATCGTATGTCTAAGATCACGTATAACCTTGTTCAAGTGATTAATGACATTATTCAATTGTGTATGTATATAGATGATGATAGTAGTTAGATTGATCAATTAGAGAAAATGATAAAAAATGTTATCATTTGAACAAAGATGGGAGAGAGAGAGAGAGACAGAGAAAGAAACTTAATTGTTCTATACACGAGAAACATCTCCATTACGAGCCAGATGATCGTTTTTTGATTTATCTCTCTTTTTTTCTAAAAGGAAAATTAACTTTACAGCAACACAATATAAGATAGTTAGATTAATGCGTTTATATTTAAACATTTCTCAATGAAGTTTGTATAAAAATTTCACTGACTTTAATCACTTCATTTTTTAATCACTTGTATTCTTGCTAGTTGAGACTCTGTTAAAAATCTCTATACTAGCATAAAGAAGAAATCATCTTCTATACAAAACGGCAATAGTTATTTGTGCTCACTCAATACATATTGATGATTACATAATCCGTACACAGTACGTCTTAACTTGTTTATAATCGAAAACAATCCTTATAGTGGAAATTAACTACGTTTCAATTGCTTCTTCTGTATGTATATATGTCTTATAATGTTTGACACGTACTCAGTATATCTTCTTTCCTGTTATTTTTACTCTCCTTTTTTTTTCTATAAACATCATATAAAAGTTAATTCCAATAAGAGTTTAGTATTTTTTGATGTCATGGACAATAGGACTCAACATGAATGATGTTACGTGATATTACAAGAAAAAATATTTTTTTCATATAATCACAAAAAAGGAATTTTAACAAAATTATTCGATAGTAGGATTTATTATGAACAAAGGTATTCTATTGAACAAATAGTGAAGTGTAGTTTTTAGATTGACTCATACACAATCACCTTTTCTTTTTTTTTTTTTGTTTTATTTTCATCTCATAATAAATAATAAGAGAGAGCGAGAGAGAAAGTTAACTGTACAGAGAGTTAATACAAGAGAAACGAAGGTTATTATATATGTGTATATACTGTCTATCCTCGTCCTTGATACTTTCTGCGTTCAATTAACAGAAGCATTAGATCAAAGAAAAAGCATACTCATATACAAACAAATATTTCAAAGATAAAGAATATTTTACTAATTTATTGCGAAGAGACAAGTGTGCATGAATGTATGAACGATAGATAGATGAACTATTAATCTCTATACAAAAATAAGAATAAAGCCAATATTTAATCTTTCTATTCGAGATGAAGTGAAGTGAGTTTCGTGTACAAATAATAAAGGAGTGATTATTATTTAAAAAAATATTTTTCAAATGATTAATTGATTAATGTCTCGTTTTAAAAGAGGCGAGTTTACTAATACTTGTTTTACGTTGATCAGTCAAAGAATAGAAAATATAGCTACGACAAACTTTAAGATTTATGAATAATTCAATACTCAATGGAAGTATAAATGCAGTTTGACTAGGAAAAATGTACTACGTCAAAACATCTTTACATTTCATACTTTCATTGCCATAGATCTTTTAATAAAAATTGTTCAACTTTTTTGACATCTTTCAAATTCAATCAATCGTGTGGTTAGTAAAAAAAAAAACAAACAGTTGGATACCAGTTTTCTTCAAAAAGATGCACAGTTTTTCTTCAAATGCTTTTATGTTATCCTAGAGTAAAATTATTTAGAAAATCATCCTGTCTCATACTCATACTACCGATCTATTTAATCTCTTAATTAATTAACTAATCATTTAAAAAATATTTTTTTCAATAATAATCACTCTTTTATTGTTTGTACATGAAACGTCACTTCATTCTGAATGCAACAAATTCACAAAAAAACGGATAAATAAAAGCATAAACGAAACTGAAAAGCAGTGAAATAGACATCTGTCCATCTATCCATCCAATCATCACGGACTTCCTAAAAGTCCTTTTAATAACATTTATTTTCTCACACTTAATAAATACCGATCCATTTATTATGGCTAAACATCATTGTATACGTACCTAACAATATTTCGAATTATAACAACGGTGTTTATTCCAATAATGTTACTTTGTACAATTTCTTCTTCTTTTTTTTTTTTTTTTTTAAATCGCAGAATAGATCAAAAAATTTAATTGTTCAATGTCGTAATTCACCTGTACATAAGAAAAGTCATTTTATTCCTATCGATATATAGAAGATGAGAGACAATGGTTTAAAGCATAAACATGTTTTACACCTCTCTATTAACTCTTACAGATTTCCTTTTTCTTGAACAAATATATTGCCTATTCTTTCTCTCTCTCTCTCTCCTATGTGTACCATTATTTCGCTTGAACACAAATGCACAATACAATATACCTCCTACGTGTATCAGTTTTCTTTTTCTTCAGTACAACAACCATTGTCATAGATGGAATTATTCCTTATTGCTTCCTTAGTCTCAATAACATGTTCACAATTCAACTATTATATTAAAATCATTTATATTACACAACAATATTCACCACATTCTAAAATAATAAATATACAGCAGACGATGAGATATAAAAATATTTTTTTATACAACATTAATAGGCATATTATATTTGTTTCATCTAACAATTAACAGTGGAACAATGAAACTATCTTAAAGAATATTACTCATACTCGTACTATTATCAATGTTTAAATTATCGTCTATAAATTCTATTCTTGATCGTTCTATATTGTAATGAGATTTAACATTTAGAGGAAGAAGAGTCTTGTACGTAAATCCCCTAGACTCGATTTTATTATCAAAATATATTTAATTCTAAATATAAATGTCATGAATATCTAGTAATTAATTTTAGAAACAGACATGTTCATTGCAAAATGAAAAGATCAAAATCGAATTAAAGTTATTCTTGTATAAAATTCATATTTTTATCGAAAGTGTTTGAGATGATCATCGTAACTAAAACAGATGGAATATCAACTGTACAAAATTTCATTTGTTTTTACTTTATATTCTTACAATTAAGACGGTCCTTATAAACACTTCAAAATACAAATAAATATTCCTTTTATTTTAGCGTGCCATTGCATAAAATATAGATGAAAACTATTTTATAATTATTTTGTACTAAACTCTAGACATCATACTGAGATATGTCTTGGTTTCTATCTGTCATTCAGATATTCTTTAAATTTGTAATATACATTTTATGTAATACATCATTTATTGTATTCTATTCTATTCTATCAAACCTACATATTTGTGTGCTACAATATATAAATAGCTTTAATATGTGTACATCTGACTTTTCATGCATATAATTGACAGGCGGATAAATTGATCGAATAAAATACTCACTGATAAAATAGAAAGAGTTTGTACTATGAACATATGAAATTATTGAACATTTTAATCAAAATCCAAATGACGACAATGATAATTATATTTCAGATCCAGTAAAATATATAAAAAAAATTTAATGGTCTTGTATTGTTGATAGAACAAAAACGTTATAGATTGTTAAATAAGCGATCGAAAAAAATATTAACATGTGGCTGAAATTATTTTCTTTTACAAAGTTATATGAGGCAGTAGGAAATATAAGTCATAAATATCACACACTATGTAGATGAAAATAGACCTAAAACATGCTTACAAATCATTCAATTTTATGTCTTAATGCAAGATCATCGAAATGCAGTAAAACAAACAATATCAAAATGTATATCAGCTATCAAAAATATTTGGTGATTTCAGAAAAAAATCTATTTTCCATGCTTAGAGCACGTGTGTACTTCAATTTTTATTTAATAAAAAACGTAACGAAACAGAAAAAAACAAACAAACAAATAATGAAATTCTTGCTCTCAGTTATAAATTTAGGCTGTTTTTTTCTCATACTTCATGTGACAATCAATGCTTTGCATATTTTGTAGAAAAAAAATAGTTTAAAAAAATTATGGTACATAATTTGGATTTTTTTGTAAAATAACAAATCCTTCCAATATAGGTGTTAATGCTAAATATTCTTCTGTGGCTAATTCAGCTCGTTCACCATACGCTAATAGAACAGGTGTAGTATGAGTTTGAAAACCAGTAATTGTCTTTGGTTTACCAGCTTGTCCCACTACATCGACTGCCTGAATAAGATGAAAGAATTTTTTATGAAATGAGATATTTTACTTTTTAATTCCATTGACATACTTGACCAACTCGAACGGGTACAGGTAACGGACGCAATGATTCATCAAATGTAACTAACATACGCGGTTGGATTGCCAAGGCCAAGAAATATAAAAGATAATGATATTTTCCAACAATAGCTACAATAAACATAGAAAAAATATTTAAAGAATTGTTGAATATGATTTATTAGTGTAAATTGTAACAAGAGAGCACAGTAACTTTCGCTTGGACCCATCCTATTCTGCACGATGTATAGTCGAAATTTTTTAAAAACACATTTTTTCTAAAGTATAGAGCTGTATGAATAACCAATGCTACTCTATTATAGATGTTACTTTAAACTGCAATATTTTTTGTGTGTAAATAACATTTTCTTTCAAAAAAACAATTGTTCACTATAATCACACTACTGTTCACTTCAGACGAGGAATGCAACAGTTAAAGTAAAAATAAAAGTAAAGAAGTTTTCACTTTTCGATTGGTCTAGATTATCTCTCGTCAATTCATATTTCGACTTTCTCGTCTTCTCGCTAATGGTCAAGGCATTCTTTCTTTCAAAATTTGCTCAAGTTCAAAGACTTTATAGTTCACAGTGCTAACTGCCAATTATCATATCTTTACCAACTTTGCATGACAGACTTTTATCGATTTCATCACGTTAGTACTAGAAGTCATGTTCACTACATGCACATCCGTGATGTCATGGATATGTTTGCATCTCTTTTTATGCAAATCTGGTGGGATAGAAAGGTGGGACCGAAACATTCTTTGTTCTGAGAATTGTTTTCAGGTACTCTTGTCGAGTTATAACTCTTGATTAGCAATAAGTACAAATTAATTCGTTCCAGAGTAGAACCTGAAGAAGATACGGTGCAGTGTATTGAATACTAGGTATAATTAAAGATCTATGCTTGAAAATTCTGATAGTATGCAGTTGCTGTAATGCTGATAGTTTAAATCGCACAACGGCTCATACATCAGCTACTCGTCAACTTATATTGTCATTGTTTGCTTACGTACTCGATTTAACATCAATAAATGCCACTAGTACAGTTAATATTCCAGCCAGTGCCACACGACATAATAACATTCGATCGCTATGATAAGGATTCAATGTCATTGTACCTTTACCAAGATGAGTCAGGCCTTGAGCTAATCGAACCATAAATAAATTATTCATATCTTTTGAATGATAAACAGCTAACTGTCGTAGCATTGCAGCTAAACGGGCATTATTTGTACCTAAAATGAATTAGAAAATAATAGTGACTGAGCCTCTGTCTCTGTGTTTAGAACGTACATTGGAAAAGAAATAGATTACACGGTGTTCGGGGCTATCTTGTTCATCGAGCAAGAGAATCACAATAGTCCTATGCTTAATTACCTGCACCAACCATACCCATGGCAAATATTGAATTGTATGATACTTCGTGATCAGCATCATGTGAGAATTTACTTAAAGTATCAACTATGTTTAATTTTGGATTTGAAACCGATAGTAAGGCAAGTGCTAACGGCACAGCACGTTTTATAACCGGTTCACCATAACGTAACTAAAAGAGAAAGTAAGAAAAAACAAATGAATGTGGATGTGGTGCTATTATTTCAGTGTAACTCTCTTACCAGATGACCAAATGTACGTAAAGCCATTTCTGATCCAATTTCTTCACCCATAGCAATCACGGCAATACCAATTACAGCAGCAGCTAAGAAGAGAACAAGAATTTAAAAGATTCCTACTTTCATTAATACTAATCGTGTTTTACCTTGATGTACGGAATTTTGTGTAGCAGCTTCTTCATCTTTTTTTTTGTCTTTGTCTTTGTCTTTATCTTTATCTTTGGAATCTTTTTCACTGTCCTAGAAAACAAGAATTGAACGAATATCGGTTATAAAAAGGAACTATTCAATTTACCTTTTTTTCTGCATTTTGTTCGAAATGTTCACTGCATATATGAAGCATTCGTTGAACTTTTAAAACATTTCCAGTTCCAGCATATGCACAACATTCAACGAGTACAGTAGCAAATGAACGTAATGGTTCACTAATTACTTTCAATGATTCAAGCATTGGTTCAACAGCTTCACCTTTTCCTGTAACGAATGAAAAGAGTATTAATTTTGTCTACTTCAAAATATGGCATTTTTTTCTTCCTCTAAATTACCCAAGAACAGTAATCCAATGGCCAATGCAATAAATTTACTAAAATGATCCTTTAATTCTAATTCACTACGTTCTAATAAAACACTTAATAGTGTTGTCGAAACTTCGGAATTACATGAACCAACAGATATAACGCCAATTGATAAACAAGCCAAGGCAATTATCTAAAATGGAAAAATAACATAATAATCAATAACATATTTCTCACCAAAGGATACTTACTTCCATTGATGGCTGACCTTCATGTAGTGCGTTACTTATTAAACTGACAACATCTTCGCGATTTGTACCAGCATACGCTAAACCTAGTCTAAACCAAAAAAAGGAGAAGTTTATTATTGAAACATAAAACAATACAGGGCAAGTAAACAAAGATAAAAGTCATTAATAGTATATCAAAACATTTGATTCTTATTTACATGATCTATTAGTTTTCATTCTTGGTACAAACTTAAAGTTATATATTTACCCGACTATTGATCCCACACGAAAAGGATTTTCTTTGTGTGATACATAATCTCCCAGTAAAGCAAGAGCGGGATCACAATCATTTTGTACTCCACAATTTACAATACCACAGGCCAATAATGCACCAGCCTATTAAAGAAGTGAGGTAAAATTAACGTATATAAAAACGCTTTATAGAAATTAGCTAACCTTCATATTATCGTCAACACTGTATAAGTATTTGTCAATTAAACTTAGACCACCGTCAACATCCCATAAAACAATTAAACCTAATGATGCTGTTGCACTTAATAAACCTAGTAAAATAGAATAAAAGGTACGAAGATTAAATATGTATTTCAGTGCACGTAATCGCGGCCCTTATTATAACAAAAATGTCTTGATGATGTTTAGTGGCAACAACCCACTCTTAACAACTACATTCTAACCAACTTATGTTGAATAGAATAGGAAATCTTGTTAGGGCAGCCCCTTGTGGGGCTAAAATCGCAAAACGCCTTTACATTAGTCGAAAGATGGTATTGGGAACAGTGTACACTAACATAGAGGAGCAACGAAAATTGCAGCTGTCTTTTAAGATGAATACACCAACCGTTCAAGAGGGATACACCACTCTGTTACGATGAATACACCTGAATAAGATGATTACACTACCCTATTGAGAAGAATACACAGTCAGGTTAAGATGAATACACCCACCGATGTAAGATGAGTGCACCCGGCGGAGAGAAGGAGGTTAACAAATATGTGAAAATCAAGGCTTTTTGAGTATAAAACTTCAACTCCTCCGCTGAAGGAGTTTCATAAAAGATACTGAAACATTCTTCTCTTTTACCATTTTCTTTATATTTTGTTAACCATTTGGTATCTTGTGTAACAATTTTATCTTGTCCAAATCCACAATTTACAAATCCATTGACAAATGATGATGCTAAATTTTGCTTCGATGAATCAGGTTGACTAAAATTTGTTCGCGTTGTATTTTCTAAATATGTTTTATAAATATCTTCTGGTAATTTTGCTTCCATAATATCTAATTCACGTGCCAATGATAGAAAATTGCTTGTCAGATGAGAATTAGACATGATGTTTGTTAATTCATCGGGGTCTTCACCATTGTTCGTTTCAGCTACATTCCAAATTATTTGTTGACGTCCGAGTATAAATGCCAACTGTTTTTTTGTCAAACTAATACGAAATCCAGAAACACAGTTTTACTTCAAGAGTCAATTGAGAGTTTGTTTACGAGGAAAACTCGCCAAGTGCCACTTCAATTATCTCTTGAACCGTACTTCAATACAAACAAGTTTTGATGCTGATCATTAATTATATGCAGAATATATTAAGTTACCTATGTACACAAATTTTTGCAGCTAACGAGTAAGTTTTTCCAAGTTATAATCTTTTTATCGGGAAAAATATCTCAAACACTCTTATTCTGGCTGAATGAAAAACTGAATTTCTTTTGACTCGATAAAAACAATGTCATAATTTGTGTACATAGATAACTTAATATACTCTTTATTTTAGCTCCACCAGAATTTGTTCAGACGAAAGTTGGTAATAAATCCTGACTTTAAACAGAGAACTCAAATTTACCTTATAGAAGAAATCAATAGACATCTAATTGGTGGTCAGTATCAAAACTTGTCAAAGGATAATCGAAATGACACTTGGCGAGTTTCACTCATCAGTTTATCAGTAAAAACTACCTTGAAGGACATGAAATAACAAGATCTCGAATGAGTTCCATATCATTCAGTTGTATGGCGCAGCGTAATGCAAGTGGATATTGATCATAATGACGATAAAGTTTACACGCTGTTCGTAACATTTGAGTATCATCAGGTTCAGGCACATAAGGTACACAACTAAAACAGACAAAATATGATAAAAATGATTTATTCATTCAATTTTATCTCTCTTTTTGGGAAAAACATGTACCTGGTCAAATAAAGGCATACTCTTGCATATGTATCTTTATCGACAAAGTTTTCAATTAAATCTAACTGTTCTATTTCCATTAGTAAATCACATGCATCAGCTTCAGCATTATGCCTCATTAAAAATGGTATAATTTCGTTTGTTAATCGTAATAATTTTTGTTTCACATCATTGTTGGCATCCACTTTTTCCCATTCTGATGCTACTTCAGCTGATAAATGTCTAAAGAAGAAAAAGCTTAAGAATGAGCGAAGATGTGTAAAAATCCAACAATTTACCGGATATATTCATGTCCCCAAGTACCAATATCTTGACCAGAGCCTAACAAACGATATTTTAAACATTCTTTTGTATCAATTGTTGTCATAGCCAGAACAGAAATAATATCTGCACATAACATCTAAATAGAATACTAATAATAAAAA
This sequence comes from Didymodactylos carnosus, assembly GCA_905250885.1. Taxonomy (NCBI): domain Eukaryota; kingdom Metazoa; phylum Rotifera; class Eurotatoria; order Philodinida; family Philodinidae; genus Didymodactylos; species Didymodactylos carnosus. Next base: position 2,350 of record CAJNOQ010002433.1, on the reverse strand, counting down.
GCAGAAGGTAAAAGTAATAAAATAGAATTCAGGCCTCATTATAAGCATGAAAAATACAAAAATAATGAGGGCGAGTCTTTGATAATCGAAATATGATGAATACACTCATACTTCAGAAAATGTTGAGTTACTAAACCTTTATGCAAAACATATAATGAAGCATACGGACTGTTTGATGATTTTCATCTCTACAGATTGTATGTCGTTTTCATTCAAAAAATAGCGTAACAAAAACTTATTTTTCTTCATTTAAATAAAAGTTTATTTTACTTTATTTGTTGGTTCAGTAATTTTTTCATAAATCTCTTTCATTGTATCGTAATGTGGACGTAAAAATTTTAATGGTTTAGGAACACTTGTCATGGAACTGGTTGATTCACGAATTTTTTGTCGTAATGTTTCAAGTGCTGGACGATATAAAAATATATCATTTTCCTATTAAAAAAGCAATATTATCGATTTATAAAAATATTTTCAAACAAAAAAAACTAACGTTCAAACGTTCAACACATAATTCTAGTTCTTCTTTAAGTTGTTTGTCTTCCTCTGACTAAAAATTAAATAGAGAAGAGAATAATGCGATATCGACTGATGGTTTAGTATCCGGATACGTGCGTTGTACATGAATACATACCAAATCTTCTTCCTTAATTTCATTTTGTTTTTTGGTATCCCCAGCTGGTTGAATATCTTTTTCTTTAGCTGGTTGATCTTTCGATTGCTGAGCGGATACGTGTTTCGAAGGATCAGCTGGATCTGAGTTCGTCATCTGAAAAAACAACAAATAATACAGACTTACAGAGCTAAACAAGATCTTTCTTGAAGTCAAGAACTTTGATAGTTTTACACTATCACTATATACATTCCGAAAAATTGTAACCGTTGAACTTTTCACAGCAAAATGGTCAATACAATGGTTAAAATACGTCAAGAACAAACGCTTGAAGAAAATCGTTTCAGTCAGCGTATCAAACAACAAACTTCGTTTATCATACAGTCTTAAGCCTGACGTATATCTCTTCTCTACACAAAATAATATGCTCTAACTAGAACGTCCTACAGTCAAAATTTCGCCATTATTCTCCGACGTGCCGCCAACAAAATTCATGTGTAATCAATCATTCTTGAAATTACCGAAGAACAGCAGCGTTAGAAATAAGAATAAAATTTGTTTTATTTTATCTCAATTTTCAAGGATCGGCAAGCATACGGCAGCAGAGGTTGCACTTTCCTTGTCTCATTTAACCTAAGTTGAAAAATATAAGGTTAAGATAATCTATCAATAAAAGCCACGGGCGCCATCTATTTTTGTATTTTCTCTTGTATATCTATCTCTTTCTGGAAGAGACTTTATAGAAACAAACCAAGACAAACTAAAACAGATTTTCTTGTTCAAGATAAACTAGCATGAAAATCTTCAAACAGAATCTTAGTCCCATTAGAAAGAGGAAACACTTCTGTTATGCATGTACATTCTAAAAGGAAATTTTTTTGTCATGTTCTTTCTGATTGTTCAATTCGCCGTTATTCTGAAGGTTAATCTAGAATTATTTATTAACGTTTTAGTCCAATCTCGAACTGTTAGACAGAGTGCAAGGTCTCGTCTCGTAGCTCATATAATATTAAGAAATCTCAATTACTACTATAGTAGTCGAGCTGTAATATTTAAGTTAGGCCTAACGGCTTTAAAAAAGAGATGCCAATCCTAGTGAAACTTCTTGCAACCAAGATCTTGACTTCTTGAATTTTTTCAGTACGATCTTGGTAAGAAAATATAAAAATCAAGAAATTTCAAGAAGTCAAGCTCTTATCTTGAACATTTTGTAATTTTTTGGCATCTTGTACCAAGATCTTGGAAATTCTTGAATCATCGTTTTGTTACATTTTGTCTTGTGTAAATAAAAGTGCGAATATTTTCACACTTAGAATAACTTCGAATTTTTTTCCTTCTTCACCATATAATAGTTCTTTAAGGAAGAATCTATGACTCTATATGGTCGTATATCCAATGGCGACGACTGTCATAAATGAAAAGAAAATGTAAAGAAAATTTGTCACTCAAGATCAAGATCTTGAAATTTCTTAACCCAAGATCTTGAGTGGAGTAAGCCAGGATGTTTCAAACTCTTGAGTGAAAGATTCAGGAATCCAAGATCTTGACTTATTGGTGTTTTATCCAAGATCTTGCGTGCAACAAGTTTCACTTGAGAACTTTTTCGTTTAACTACTTAGGGCATACCAAAAGTAGTGGCAGTGGTATTTTTATCCCTTATAGAAAGGTTAAAGAAACTTTCTTTTTATATAGTCTGATAGAGAAAAGAATGTTCTATTTTTCTATGCTATTTGATCA
>CAJNOQ010002432.1:0-24362 GCA_905250885.1 Didymodactylos carnosus | reverse complement strand
ACTATATTTTGGTAAAAAGAAAACGTTTTCACGTTTCTTGTATCAGGAGTTCATCAGCATTTTACTGGGAAAAAATGAAATGTTTATATCTCACGAACCACCAAGAAAAGAGGCCTAAACTTGCTGGGTGATTATAAACTATGGTCAAACTGAAATATAGCATTTTCAACATTAAATTCTACTAAATGTAATAAATTACTTCGGTTAATCCATAAGAAACCCACTACCATTACATCGACCTTCAGTGTAAGTGACGAGACCCACATGATTTTGTGCAGTTTTACATGCTGAGTGGAATGATGAAAGCCGTAGGCGTCCAGCAGTGGCGAGAGAAAAGTTATGTACAGTTTACATAAATCTCTTGCAATTTCAAAGTTAACATTTCCGCTTGTAACTTGAGGAAAACGACTTTTCGGATATCTGTAGACTTCATGATATGTCTACAAAACTAAAATCTTTAATAAAAACTATAATTAGGATGAATCTTCATCATAATCAAATGAAACGGCGGACACAGCTCGTTTCGACCAAAAATCCGTCTTAAATGCTGATAAATGAACAGTTTCAACATAATTCACATCGGCTGACTCTCGTAAATCAACTTTCGTATGAATGTCTAAAGAAAGCAGATGTCATATACATAACTTTGAGCAGTGCTTACATCCGATTATGACCTGCTGCTAGATAGATATGTCATACAACGCATAAGGTTGATAATCGACCCATATTAATTTTTGCCTAAAAATGGTTGAGAAATCAGTATAAAAGTATTTTTATTTGATTATAGGTAATTTTGCTTACTTTTGGTAACAAAACTCCGAGTGGTTCTTCACCAATAGGGCGCCGATCGATCATCCCTCAAAGATCACTCATGGATGATGTAAATTATGTTTTTCTCATGTTTCTTTCACTTAGATGACTAAGTAAAAATACATGATTGACACATGATTGGAAATAAAAAAAATACATGAGGGGATGGATAGTCCTTGAAAATCTCTACAAAAATCTATCTAAATCTAGAATACAAAACTTGAAGGATTTTGATGAAAAGCAATTCAAAGAAGGGAACCATCAGATATCAAATACGGCCAGGTGTTTTTCGATCTCATTTTCCAAGATGTAACATCGAGGCTTTACAAGAAAATATTGCAGAAAACCGGATGTTGGTTCCGGGGCCTCCAGAAATCACCCTCGCCCCATATAAAGGAAAGAACCCGGAAGCTAAATCGAAAAACACCTGGACATATTAAATATCTGGTGGTTCGCTGCTTTTAATAGCTTTTTATCAAAATCCTTCAAGTTTTGTAAGGTGCAAGGTGTTGATGGTTAACGCGTTCGCATTCACAACCTTATTGAGAAGAAAAATTAAAGAATTCTGAAAGAGACTTTCATTGATTAAAATCTTGATAAATTTCTTGAAACAGTACAATGATGGACCAGAAATATGAAAAATATGCGTGAACGTATTAAACACTCTTTCTACTCGAGTAGAATGGAAACAATAAGGTTCGTATGTTATTTAGAGAGAGATAGTTTAAGAGTTAGAATATTGTATTGCATATTAATTTTATAGAAATGGGATTGAAGAAAAAAGCACTGCTGATGTTATTGTCCGACTAGCGAAAAACAAAAAAATAGTTTTTGTGTAAGAAATTGACAAAGAAATGTATAAAAAAAGTAGATATATTAGAAAAATATGTTTATGATTATATTCAACACCCATTTAGAAAAGAAAGAACAACAGTGAGAGTAAGCATCTAAACTTCAGAACTGCCTTGTACATAATCCCATGTCACATCATAATTTTCTCGTTTAAAAAACATTTTAAATTTGTCTATGCTATCTGTTTCTTTCTCTAATTGCCATAATAGACGACATGTACACATTAGTGATGGTCCATTTTCAGTACATTCATGTTCAATGGCAGCGGCTTCTGTCCACGCACTCGACGATTCACTTTCAACATCATAGACCAAATCATTTACTGCCGATGGTACTGGTAAATCATAGGCAGGTATGGATTTTTTTCTCGAACGGATATTTGATTGTGTGTTATCCGAGAGTGGTGTAGCTGTTGAGGATGTCGTTGTTGTTGCAATACTGAGATTTGGTAAATGATTTGTCGAATGAATACAATCAGGAAAATGTATTATTTTATTAGTCGAATTAGTTTTTGTAACGACGATGTTATTCGGAGAAGAATTTGTTGTTATATGATTTTGAATAGAATCGTCGGATAACTTAATCACAGGTGAAAGTTCATTGATTATATGTTGGCTTAAAATCCCACTTCTGTAACTTAAATCATCAGCACTTATCGTTGTTGTTGGACCATAGTTAATTGTTTGATTCGGGGAATTTGAATGTGAACGATACATCCAATGTTCTGGATAAGCTGATAAAGAACGTGATGGACGACGATCACTACCAGGCATATCATTTGTTCTTAGCGAAGATGCAGCTGAATTTGCACAAACAGCTTTCAATCGTAATGTATTTCCAAAGCGGATTCGATGTAAAACTGACTTTCGAAATAGGCTAGATCCTTCACTGTATCTATAAGAACTCATATCACTTTTTGATGTTGTCGATGACCCAAAATGACAACGAATATCTTTGTTGGTGGCAAATGCACTGAAAGATGAACAACGAGTTCTAATTTTACATTATATATATATATATATTCACTGTTTTGTTACCTTCGTTGATTTTTTTCGGGTTTGAAGATGATTAAATACAACTTTGGAAAAAATAAGAATATTAGTACAACATATGCGCTGCATGTAGTTGCGACACATAACGAAAATACTTTGGCTTCAATTGCAAAATAGACAGCTGCAAATGCTATCCAAATGACACATGTTGTATACATTGAAAAGCCAATAAATTTTGCTAGAAAAGAAGAAAAATGTAAAATTATTTAAAAATAATCATCACAAAATATTCACCTTCATTAAAATTTTCTGGTAAATTCCTTGTTTTTATCTAGAAACATTTTGAAAATAGTTAGTTATTCAATACCGTTGAATATAGATAATGTAACCTACTGCATATAATGTACATAAAAAAACTAATAGTCCATCAAATCCCAATGGAGCTGCAATACCGGGAAGTGATTTTTTACATGTTAAAAGTAGACGACCACCAGTGTCAATGAGAACTGCTTTAGGAGGATCTTTGTACACAGTATAAGCTAAATAGAACAAGATGAGGAATATTTTTTAACAAATTAATCCACTTTACCTACCAACAATGCATATTTCTGTTACTAGTATAATACATGCAATGGCTAATTGATGGCGAGCACTCATAAACCTTAATCGACTAGTTATTATTTTCTTTTTACTGCGAGCCAATATTCTTGCTATACGATTTGTTTTTGTTACTAATGATCCATAAATCATTGAAAATGATATGCCAGGCAATAGACGTGTCAATACACTACATATGAAGAAAAAGAGCTCAATTAGTTAACAAAAATTTATAATAATTATTGAATCTTACCATATAACATAATTAGGTTTTTGTAAAATAACGAATGCTGTTAAATGACAAAATAGAATTCCCATTAGTATTAGATAACTTAATTCACGCGTTGTAGATTTCACAACAGGCGTCGCATTAAATCGTACAAATATGTAGAGAACAAAAAAACTAATCATTATTCCAATAGCAGCAACAAAACAAATTATTATTGATAGTGGATGTCGAAAATTTATCGTACTTATTGGAAGTAATGAACAGGCTGAAATAACAAAAATATTTAGATATTGAAAAGAAATTTATTTATATAAACGAACCAGTCTTATCAGCATTTGGCCAAAAACCTGTTGCACACTGAAAACACGTTGTTTCATCCAAAACAATATCTCCATTGCTACACGGATAACATTGCCAACAGCATCTTTCTTCATCAGTAAATTTCTACTCAGAATATAAAAGTCAAAGTATCATTTAATTTAAGGTAAATAATATTAGTTACCTTAACGTGTCCTTTTCTGCATGCTTCACTACAATATTGACTAACATTCAATGCTGGTAATTGTCGTTGATCAGCAAAAAAATGCATTGACGATGAATTGAGTTCTAATGCACCCGTATTCCAGGTACCAACATGCACATACGTAAGATTAACATCAGTACCATTAGCAATTCCTTGTAAATTCAATATATCATATCTAAAATAATAAATATAATAGTATTATGTCATGTGAAGAAAATTTACTTTACTAACCTGCCTGGACCATCGCCATTCGCATCAAAAAATACTTCTTCACCTAAAGAAAGAAAGTAGATTTAACAAAACTATTTGCTATGTAATCTAGACATACCTGTTATTCCAGTAAATCGACTTTTTCGTAAATATTGCATTAGTAATGATGAATCCATACGTGCCATTTCTTTGCATAAACCACCGGTACCATTACAAATCTAAATATAAGTGTTATTAAATACATTAATTTTATTCTGTCTAGTATTTACTTGTTTATGCATTTTATCTAAACCATGAACAACGGCCAATATTGAATTGATAACAAATGCTAGTTTTGGATCTTCGTTATACGGTACTCTAGCTAAACTTTCATGATCTGTATAAAAAGAAAACATGTATACAGTACTTTAGAATAATAATTGAGATTCATATTTTATACCTGGTTGACAAACTCTATTAAACTTTGAGGACGGTGAATCTTTAAATCTGCATCGAAATTTTTGTTGCCAATATTCTTGAAACCAAATATTTCGTTTATTAGCATTGACATGGAGTGAACGAAAGTATTGTTCAAAGCCTGGAACACGCAATGAACGAGCTTTAATTGTAATCGCTCCAAGAGCGACTGATTCAGTGTTGTTTGGAATAACATTTAGTCTATCAGCCCATGCATCGCTGAAAGAGAAAGACCAAGTGTGTTCATTCAATTCAAATTGTATAGAAAAATATTATTTACCTTCCTAATATAACAAAACGTTGCGTATAATTCAAATCTTTAATCGCTTGAAGAAGAGGACTAATTGAATGATCGAGACAAAAGCATACAAGAACCTGTGCTCGAGGAGCTTTCCGAATGATTTGCCTAATTAATTGTTTTGCAACAGTGACATTTGCTCCGATAGGCTAATTACAAACAAAAAATTAAATCACAACAAAAAGCAAATAGAATTTTCAACTTTTTTTCAAAATTTCGAATGTACAATAAAAATGAAGATAACAGTAACTCACCATCGTCAAATCGGCTCCAATACAAACGTCATCGTGTAACAATCGACGAATAGCTTCAACACCGCCTCGACCATAATCCCCTGTAAGAATGTCAAAAGATTGGTTAAATTTGAAAGTAACACTAATAACGTTCAACAGTATTTTACCTTCCGTTCCAATCGTGACTACATAGCTCCATTTAAATTGTCTTATAATGTCAACAATTGCTTGTGCTATCAATGAAGAATGATACAAGTTTAGTTTTTAATGTCATTAATTACTCGCACATAAGTCTACCTTGCTGTGTATCAGATGCAATAACTCTCATAAAATATTTAAATTTTTCTTTATCACTCAATTGTTTAGCTGTTGCTGAATAACCTATCTGTGGCATTTCAAACAATTGTAATATATTGTGTACTTGCATAGTTATTGAACTATCACCCGGTCCAATAATGGCTGCTAAACGAGATCTTGATATTTGCCCATTATCAGCCAGCACTGAATTGCCAATAAATTCAATTGTTTGCTCTAATGCGACTGTAAGAATAGAAAAAACAATTAGATACCAGAAGAAATTTCTGTACAATATACTCACCTGGTGCATACCAACATGAATCACGAATTTGATAGCCAAGCGTTATGTTTGGCAAGATAGACTGATTCGCATTAATCTGATCCAATATCCAAAAAGTGCCTTCAACTCGATGAATGCCATAATCTTCGCGTATATCACCACTTTGAACACAAAAGTTCTAACTATTACTACTAACTCTTTTAAAACAGAATGGACTCGGACATTTTTTGAATACGTTTGCGACAAATAAAGATTTATGATTTTCGCTCTTCTACAGAAGAGATCAACAGGTATCTTTTTTCAATAACAGAAAGTTTTAGAAGATAAGATGTTGATATGTGCTTTTGATAATCAGTTCAAATTTTTAAATTTGAAATAGGAATGTATTCCTTTTATTTACATGGAAAACATTGATGGTCTCAAAGATATCTAGAATATCTTCGTTAATTACATTTTCTATCAATGTTAACACTTATTTATTGAACTTCAAGATATTCCAAGTATAGAATAGAGAATACCTTGATGTTTTGAAGTAGATTAAGTAAATTTTGATTGAGTTAAACAGTCATAAATGGATTATTTTACTCAATACATATTTTCAGTAGGTTTCTAAAGTTTTTTCCGAAGAATAAACGTTGTCGCGAGACTCCGCAATATCGATAATCTATGTTTCATCAGTTTTTGAGGTTACCAGGTTAGCGGATCTCAGGAAGACCGATAACACGCTGAAAAAAAATCATTCTACATGAAGTATTCAGCTGACTCTTGTTTATCTAGAGGACGTTTTAAACTCTCGATGCATATAAAAAAAGGAATACGTTGTTATTTCAAATTTTGAAAATTTGAACTGATTGTCAAAAGCATATATCAAAATTTTATCTTCTAAAACTTTCTTTTATTGGAAAAAGATACTTGTTGATCTCTGTAGAAGGACAAAAACCATGAATCTCTTTATTTGTCGCAAACGCATTCAAAAAAACGTGGCGAGTCTATTCTGTTTTGAAAGGGTTACTAGAATACTATAGATTTAGATACTATAGATCGACAAGAATACATACCATTCCCTGAGGCGTCCACCCGTTCCAGTAGGTGGAGGATTATGAACAGAAAAATATGCACCAAGAACAATATTTGCTTCTGATACAGGTGATATAGCTAGAACAAATATATACATGTTCAACAAATGAGTAATAATAATCACTTTAGGTAGAAGATACCTGATGGACGATTAAAATAGCACATGACAATATTTGTATTACTTAAATACCAAATTATTAATAAAACTAATAAATAATTAATAATAGATTTTCCTTGATAAACTTTGTACATGGATAGACAAACAAACAACAGCCAAAACAATCGTCAATTAATTCTTGAACTAGTTCCAATATCAGTGGAACAAAGGTCGTCCGTTTTAGAACATTTATTATGTAATTCAACATACAGATGATTTGCTGTTGTTGTTTACGTAAATAATAATAATAATAATAATAATAATGAAATTGTAGAATAATATCCAAAAATTGTTTTAAGTATTTTAAAACATGAATGATAATATGTTGAGTTGATATAGCGTGATGATAATTATTCATAGTCCACATAAAGGTATAGATATGTCTTCATTTTTTTTTCACCATATATTATTAATCATCCTTATTTAGATAAAGAAAAAAATGTTATTCTATGTCACAAAATAAAATCATATTTGAGACTATCGAAGGGTGTCTATGTTACAATGTAGATTAGTACATCCTATATGAACAACTATTGCTGAATTTCACATCAAATTAGCCAAGATAAATCATGATCTTCTCATAAAACGTTTTATTTCTATACGTTACATTCGATCTGAGTTAAAATTTGAAGGAATATACACACTATAATCTAATTAAGTTACAAATTTCCACTCTAAAATGTCGAAGCATATAAAGCGTTACAGGCAAAACAAGTCTATATGTCAGCTATAATTTTCTGTATAATTCTGTACTACAAATCGGGTTTGTTTTAAATAAAATCAGATATCGATATCTTGAAAATGGTAGATTTTCCTTCTCGTTGCAGTATGAGTTTCTATTTCAAAAAATTCTGTTTTTTTTCTTTAAAAATCTGTTTGACCAAGCATTTCAAAAATCGTGTTCGATTATTCGGCATATTTTGATGAGAGCTATATCATGAATTGGTCATGTAACTCTGATACCAGAGTGAAATTTCGTTATATTTTTGTCTCGACACATTTCGAGTGGAGATCTGTCCATATCGAAATATTTCAAAATATTCAGCACAGTTTATTCTATAAGTTAAAATGTTGGAGAGTTCTGCGTCTATCTCCATTCCAAATAAGTTACAAGTAGCAGAGTACAAAGTAGAAGCATTTTCGATATAACTTTGCAAGATGGGGGAAGTTTTATGGAGAAACTCTAAAAATTTCGCTGATAATCAAAAAACGGAAAAAAAAGGCTTTTAACTTTTCGGAGTAATTCTCTTTTTTTAGTAGGAGTAAATTTTTTAAAATGAATGGCGTAATTATTTCAAACAAGGCGGGAGAATTCGCCCACTTAATCGAAAACGCTGCAAAGCAGAAAAAAGGCTGTGCGGTATTTCGCTTTAATAGCAGAGTTACGTGATCAAGAAAGTCTAAACTTTCAGAACAGACATATCTATGTTCCGTCTTAAGACGTTTTTTTATTCGCGCATCAAGTTTATTTCTCGGAACCCATTTACTCAACATAACTGCTCAAAACCATTAGAGAAAAATTGACATTATAAAATGACTTATTGCCTTATTTTTTCTTCCTAAACACACAAAACTTTAACTCTTCTATGTTTTATCATTTCGATTATCAAACTTTGACTACATTATTTTAATGATTTTGAAACTAAACACATCAATATCACTGCGGTCGGTTATCACAATATCCTAAAAGTCAATATATTTTAATATTCAATCAATAAAAGCTAATATTTATGTTACAAAAACGATAACAAAGTATATAAATAACAATAAAAAGTCACTCATGTCTCTTGTTAAATGTTATAATCATCGCTAACAACTTACATTAACAGTATGATAACGTCATGATATATTGGAGTTATACTCTGTTCAAAAGTGGCAATAATTATTTGTTCACTGGATACTGTCTCATCTTTATTGCTAATATTTATGTGATTATAAAAACAAAAAGTGAAAGTGAAAAAAATGGGAAAAACACAAATTGATTTTTATTTGTTTTTTTTATCAATATATGCACAATCATATCTTGTTTAGATGTTTCTTTTTCTTATTTGAATGATGATGACAAAAAAAAAAAAAAAAACAACCGAGAGATAGAAGAAAAAAAAAGGTTTTCCGTTATGTTCTTTTTTTTTTTTTTACTTCTCTATATATTGCCAGATTTATCTACTAGTCGTACGTGATCTATGTGTGATTACTGTTCAAGATTGATTAATGGTTGAAAAAAATTCTCTTCTTATTCATTCTTTTTTCTGTTTTTTTTTTTTTTCTTTTTCTTTGGTCAAATTTAATTTACAATCTCTTCATTCGTTTATATTCGCTTCAGTTAGAACGACTGTATTACTATAAAGAAAACCGAATTCTTGAATTAACGAATATATTGCCGTCATTGACACACTCAATTGAGGACAACAAAAACATTGAGATAGATTTTTCTTCTTTTTTTTTTTTCTCTTAAAAAATAATCTATAAGATCTTTTTTCTTCTTTCGTTTCTGTTTCTTATATATAATACTTGTGTTAAAAATCTCATATGTATAGATTATTGGAATTTGGAGAAAAGAGCGAGAAAGAATATTGTTCTGTTGTCGCAAGTTCAGCAACAACAACAATACGGAAAAGAAATAGATTTCGTTCTTCTTTCATATCATCGACATTATCCTATTATTTTTGAGTAAAAAGAGAGAGTCTCATCTCAATAGTCTATCACTTAGTAGTAAGATGTATAACAATGTCGCGATTTTGAAATATAGACTATCACATTTATAAATATATTAGATTGCCTTTCCATTCTCGCTCGCTCGTTGTACAACCGACAAATTTGTTGTTTGATCAACCGTTAACAAGTCACGCTTCTTCTCTTTCTTTTTTCTTCTTCATCGGAAAATCATCATCATCATGATAATGATTATGACGGTACAGAGAAAGGGATAGAAAAAAATGTTTTTCTGCATTATCAAGGATAGACTAAATCCTACTCACAGAATTACACAACCGAAGATATGCTCAGTTCTTCTTTCTCTCGCTTAGACTAATGCACTTTTTTTTCTATCTCGAAGAACAGCATCTTTGGTTTGTTTAATAATAATTTCTACAAGTAGCTAATTCTATATCCGGTTGTGATGTTTTGATTTTTTTTCATATCTACTGTATACATGTATATATTTAAGTTTATATGCTGATTTAACAGACTCGACACGGAACATTCCAATTGATTCTTCTCTTGATCTTTCTTTTGACGAATAAAGAGTAAAAAAAAAAAATGTTCTAATATATTTCTTTAAATCTGTGTTCACTATCAAGATTTCCCGTTGATGTGAGTGCTATCTAATAGTCAAGATTATATCTCTTTTGACTCTCAGTGGTATCCAAAGATAAAGTTGTAAGATACATTGATAATTGCGTAGAAATCATTAGACTATTGTTTTGTGTATTTAAGAATATAATCCAATATTCATTGCACTTGTGCTTTATGACATGCAAAAAAATTTTTTTAATAATAGCTGATAAGTGGAGAGATATGCAACAATATTCTGAAAGATTATTTGTTTGTGGATGTTACATTAAAAGAGCAAACGGGAACACAAGCTATTTAAGAAAGGTCATCTGATGCACTTTTAGATAGCATTACGTGTTTTAAAAATCATTCATTATACAGAAAAAAAGAACGCTTTATTTAGCCAACTCGACATTTGTTCTGATATTGTAATGGTTTGCAAAACAGAAGTAACCTTCTTCATTTTAGCCATGAAATGTTCACGTATCGCAGTGTAACTCGTACATTCACATGTCATTTCAGTTACTTGTTTCCTTACTTTGCTTTAAACAAGTGCGAAAGGTTCAACTCTACAAATAAAATTCTCGGATATTTCAAATATTCATTCTTGCATTCAAAATGGATTCTAGCAACTAGAGCATATTTTCTAACTTAATGTCATCTATATGAAAACAAGTGTTTTTCACCAACTTTTGGCCACTACAACGCTGTCATACCGAGATCGAGAAACGGCTGTCAAATAATACGATAGAGTCGGATCATGCTGCTAATTACCAGAGTCTGTTCAAAAGAAGAATTAACTTCGGTCATTTTCCCAATACCTTTAGAATGAAAATAACTAAAAAGCTGCAGTTTTAGCAATCTATAACCAAGATTTTCCTTGTCAATAGTTAAACTTAAGCTTGGAAATCCTTTTTCCAAAGAGTGTTTTGAAAGGGTCTTTGAGATTTTTATTAAACAACTTTTTAGTTCTTTTTATTCAAAAGTCATTGGGAAAATGACCGAAATTCGTTCTTCTTTTGAACAAACAATAGTAAAAGTGTCAAGACGAGAAAATAAAAGCAGATCAATAAAAAAATTTAACTTCAAAATTAGAATGTACGCATAAAATGAGAACAATCTGATAAACAGCAGCATGATACGACTCAGAGTTGAAACTGGGCCGACAGATCGGCCGGTCGCGTGCTGGCCCAGTGCCGATCCGACGTAAAAGTTCAGACCGGCCGGCCTGTTGCCGATCTAGAAAATTTTTCAAAGCCGCCGGTATCAACCGGTTTTTTACCGTTTATAGAATTTTCAGCATTTTTCTCGTCTTCATTCAAAAGAAACTTGATGGTTTGTCCACGTAACGGTACACTTCTCTGATCAAGTTTTTGAAAATTTTTTTTTCGATATCGAAAGTTTTGAACACATGATTAGATGCAGTTTTTTATTCTAAGAACCCGTTTGAAACTCGTTTTTCAAAAAAGTTCATTTTTCATTCAAAAAATCTGGTTTTGAACTTTTCAGAAACCGGACTTTTAATGTTATAACCAAAAACATTTTTTAAAACAGATTTCTAAAAATATACTTTTTTAGAGAATTGTAGAGAATTTTTTTCTCTACAAAATGGCGTATTTGTTTTTGAGTTTACTTGCTATGTACAATTTGTACATAGTTGTACAGTTTCCGACTTACTATCCAGTTTTTGAGCCCTTATTTTGATACAGCAACTTAATTTTTGCGCAGATCGATCAAATATACAAAGAACACAGGAACCTGTGAAAATCAAAACTTTACCATCGTGTTAAGTGCCTCAAATATCCCTGACAAAAAAGTGCTTAACGCCATGACGAAAAACGTAACGCCGTGACGTTTTTATTTTGCACCTTTCTCCCTAGCAAAAAGCGCTAGAAGAAATTTCTTTTACCATCGGATAGCCCGTCAATTACTCTATTAATTTTGCTCTAGAAAGTTTCCTTTTCACAAAATTAACTTCACAGGAAATTAAAGAATTTCCAAGTGCGCTCGAAATAAAGGGCCTTTTTTCGTAACGCCGTGACACTAAAATTCTTCTCAAAGCCCAATGTAACATCCAAAAACTTCGTTTTCACAGCATAAGTAGAGCATGCTGAACTGCGTCGATTGACGTTTGAACGAACTTTCTAGCTACTTTAGTTTCCGAGATAACCGAAGTTTAGTGCGTCAAAAACGTAATGCCGTGACGTTTGGACAAGCCGTTAGTAAAACACCTAAGAGAAATAAGAAAAAGCTAGTGAAGACCACTTTTTCCTTAAAGATATTTAGTTTTACTGATAAAAATTCTCAACCGACTGGTTTTTTTGCAAGTTTTCACCATGCCGGTTTTTCACCGGTCTAAACAGATTTTGGGTCCGGCCGGCCCGGTCCGCCCTCTTAGTTTTAGGTCGGTTGCAACTCTGATACGACTCTACTGAATTATTTGAGGTCGTTTCTCGACCTCGATTACCCATATATATTTTTCGCGTCTAGATGGTGGAATCGGAGTAACTAGCGATTACACAAGAACTTCTGTTCTTGTTCAAATGAAAACTCTCATATTCAAAAAATTTCATACATAATCCATTAACCTGTTTTTTTATCAAACATATATTTAATGTATAATGCTAATTAACTATTTACATGTATGTCATGAAATTATGTTATTTATTTCAATAAATAATATATAATATGATGTATGAAATGAAGCAGCTCAGTGGAAAAATTTGTAGAAAAGTCTTGGACTCGAATTTGGACTTGAGAAAAAAATTCTGTTGGATATGCATCTGAAAATGACCCGACTTAGCTAATTCGGTGGATGTTGAATCTGAATGTTGTTCACCAATCCGATTATATTAACGTGTAGTTTGACACTGTGAAAAATTTGAAATGACAGAATTAGAGCGGCTAAAAGTTGATCGAAACGGACTTTTTCTCTCTCAAAAATTCCGATTTTCTCATGCGAAAATTTTCATGCGCATCTTATTTTTCAGTTCTAACTCCATTTGAATCGGAAACATACATATGATGGCTAAAGATATTGGTCTAATATTTCACATTGGATTCTAGACCTAAGATTATCATTGAAAAGGTTTTTAAAGACACATTTCGAGGTTCTACGACTCACGAGAGAGGTTCACCAACTTATAAATCGTTTTCCAGTCAAAACCTAATTGACTATAGGTAATCAACCATGCTGATTCTGAAAATCATCATGACTGCTGCTGCTAGGTCGTCAAAGATCGGTTTTCTGGAAAACCAGTTTTTTAGAAAATAAGTAAAACCTTTTCTTAATGCTGCATGATTGTAGCCAGCACATTTCTGATTAAAATGAGACGTCCCCCAGCTCTACACGACCTTCCTTTGCAAAGTTATAGAATTTACACGGAAAGCCCTACATTAATTTCTTCTTATTTCTGTAGCTTTGAGTTGACAATGAACATTTATGGCTTCTTGTAAACTCTATAACTTTGCAAAGAAAGGTCGTGTAGAGCTGGGGGGCGTCTCATTTTAATCAGAAATGTGCGGGCTACAATCATGCAGCATTAAGAAAAGGTTTTGGTTATTTTTTAAAGTTTCTAAAACTAATTTTCCAGAAAATCGATCTTTGAAGACCTAGCAGCAGCAGCCATGGTGGTATTCGGAATTAGCATGGTTGATTACCTATAGTCAATTAGGTTTTGACTAGAAAACGATTTATAAGGTGGTAGACCTCCCTCGTCAGACAATTCTAGCATGCTCAATAAACATTCTGATATTATTGTGAAAGGGAAAAGTGGTATTAAAAAACACAATTAATTTGGATGGAGTCAACACATTGTAGTCAGCAAAAATTATGATGTCAATATCCGTTAGAATTTTTTCTGCCACAAATCGTCAGATCTAATTGAGAGTTCATTATACTGGGCTTTTTCTGATTACTCGAAAAAAATCTTGTATACAAGATTTTTTCCACTGTCCATATCCACTGTCTATAGACAGTAGCATACTTCGCATTATATCCAAAAGACTAAACGTGAGTATTAATATCTGCATATTAAGAGGTACGAAAATACAAACAATAAAAATAGTCTCAAGAATAGATGACAGCATTGTTTTCTTTCATTGTATAAATTAGGACGGACTGTGCAATTGTCTGCAGAAAAAATTAAGCATTTTCTATCTGACAAAAACAATGATTTAAAACTGAAAACATGAAAAATAATGGTTAAATATATAAAACTAGTTGAAAAACAAAGAACACTACTTAAAAAAAATGTCGACTATTTGTTGTATCACAGGTGAAAAATTTAAAATTTGATTTATTGAAATTTCCTATAAGGATGAACAGTAAGCTGACGAGATTGCCATATTTAACAAGTTAGAGTATTACCTCACAATTACTGTCGTATTTGATTTAAAATTTCAACATTGTTCAATAATTTATCTAAATTTCGTTCACATTCTTCAATTTTTTCAACAAAATAATTCTCATTTTCTAATATTTTTAGTAGATCAGCTTGTACGGCAAAAACGTTTTCTAATTTCGAATAATGTTCAAATGGTACTGTTTTGCATTGATGTGTATTATGATTCATTACTCGAATATCAACAATTGAATCATATGGATCAATTACACGAAAATTGTCATCGAATAATATATGATGAACATCAACGTCTTTCTCAGGATCAAACCAAATCGGTTTACTTGATGAATATAAATATTGGTTATTACACCAATAATTAAAATCATCTTTAATACCATGTATACCATCGAATTGTTTTAGTTTATCATTTATTTGAAATTCATCATCAATTTCCATTAACTCATCGTTATCATCGACCTTTGGTAGTTCTAACGTAATTTTTTCATCTTTTCCTTCCAATGTACCTGTTCGTCTGATTTTACCGGGAATTAAACTTACAGGAATCAATTTTTCAAACGTAAAATTGGGATGTTCATTTGCTAAAACACGTTGTGCATTATATAAAAAATTGACACTATCATCTCCCATTGTTCGTAATATAATAGCATAATCTCGATCTGTTTGCTGTAAATATTGAATTAGACGAAAAAATGCTGGTAATATGTAATGATACAATGTTCCATCAGCACTTCTATAACCATTTACGGGTAAAGGATCAGCATACAGAACAGATTGTCGTCGAGGTCGTTTTATTTCTTTCTCCTTATCATTTTCTGTTTTCAAATTTTTCTCTTCTTCAAGAATTCTATCTTCACGACGACGGCACACTGACGGTTTTTTATTATAACGTAATAATTCAACTAATTCATCATAAAAACATTTAAATCGTTCACCTTCAGAGTGAACAAACTGACCAGTTTTTTCGCGTAATGTTTTTCGATCGATAGCTGACTTGACTAATTGATTTTCCAAATATTTGAAATAGGTAGTACAATTTGGACAACCTTCTGGTTTCTGTAATGATGGCTCTGTAGAAATCCATTCCCATTCTCCATCGACTTCTCGACCCCATAAAACACCGGTTAAAAAATTATTCACACCTAAAATAGATCAAGTATGCTTAGTATAGTCAAATGGTAATAATTCAATGGATATGTACCTTGTTCGATTGTTGTTGCAGAGACATTATTAGCAACCTATGATAAAAAAACAACAATGATTGTATATCATAGGATGAACTGACGTTATTATATTTCGAAAAATTAACAGATTTTCGTAGAAAAAAATCTCAAATAAAATATTTCATTATGAGTTACGAATATGGA
Source organism: Didymodactylos carnosus (assembly GCA_905250885.1). Taxonomy (NCBI): domain Eukaryota; kingdom Metazoa; phylum Rotifera; class Eurotatoria; order Philodinida; family Philodinidae; genus Didymodactylos; species Didymodactylos carnosus. The sequence goes on along the minus strand of CAJNOQ010002432.1, from coordinate 8,350 downwards.
TCATAAGGAAGTTATCAAATCTAGAATAAAGACTTTAAGAGATGTTATCGACTGACAGTTAAAACTAATATATTGTCTAACTATTATAAAATTCCTTTTAAAAGAGCGAAAGATTGTGGAGTTGTTGATTTTTTTTCGAGTTTTGTCGATTATTTTAACCCTCATATCACCACCTGGGGTCCGCCCGGATCCCAGCCAGTTTCATTTTAATACTATACACATACAATAGTGAATCAAACTTCGCCTCTTTAGATATGCCATTGCAAAGATTAGTAGAGTATGCTGATAACATCAGCCAATCACTTCCAGTTGTTGTTGATAGAATTTTGCGCTGACAAGAAAATTTTATTTGAAAAAACAAAGTCGACAGTTTTGTAGAGCAATGCATTTTCTACCGAACGAGCTCAAAATCAGATTTTAAAACAATTTTGAGCGCCTCAAAACCAAAGAACAAAAGTGGCTCATTTAATCTGGGCCACCGATTAGTTCCAAAACAACATAATTATAATTTCATTTATTCTTTTCTGTTCATTAACTTGAGGCCCGTGTGGACTCAGGAAAATCCAGGCTGAAGTCTCCTGTAAAGCCTCCACAATTTCAATATAGCCTAATGTTAATTCCGTGTACTGTGCCTGTTTTATCAACTTTGGGTCCCAGGTGGGAACCAGGCTACTATTCCATGGGTTGGGATATGAGGGTTAATCCTCACTATACGGACGGATAGAAGAATAAAAATAATTGCATTGTACTCATATTCTCTAACAATATCCTTGTCTAAGCTAATAACCCTATTTTGCATTTAGATATTAATAAACTAATATCTTGAAGATAAAGCGATGATTAATGTTTTTGTTATATTATTTACATGGCTTACTGTTTTTGTTTTTCTACCTGTAATCAATCACTCAAAAGAAAAACACTAATATTTATAATGAAATATTTTTATTTCTAATAGTGACTATATTTGCACAGTAACTTTTGATTTATATTGAATTTTGTTTAAACATCAAGATTATTTTTTAGTAATTGAAAATTCGGGAAGTTTCGCACATTTCATCACCAAAGGAACTGATGTCTGATAAGATTCTAGTTAACTATTATGAAAAATAGTAAAAATGTCTACTTATCTCATTCAAAAGTAGAAAGAATCTATGCATCCATACCTGCAGTGTGTTTCTATTATCAAAATGAAGAATCAGTTTTCGACGTTTTTGTTTTGTGTAAAGAAGTTTATTGTTATCTTCTACTGTGTCAAGTTTTGTCACGTTTTTCATGTAGTTTACGTTATTGTCCTCATTAATGAAACCGTTCATTTCTTCAATGTGATTATTTAACTTTGTTTGATAATGACGATTGACATTACTACGTCTTTCCATTTTATCATCAGTCGTTGTTTCATCGTCTATTTCATCGTCTTGAGTCTTAATTTTATTTTAAAAAGAAGAGAAAAGAATCATTAGTTTTTCACAGCAGAAGTACGTAAACAAAAAAACAATTTTTACTTTCAGTAACTAAATGGAAAAAAGAATTTTATCGCACTAAGGTATATTCTTTTGAAAATCGAGATTTTCTTTTTACTTCAGTTTCGCAGCATGAAGAACGATGAAAGTCTGTATTTTTCACCATAAACTCTCTTCTCTCTTTCGAAAAAACGATTTTATTCTCTATTCACTGTCTCATTAACGTATATATTAATATCGTTCTTTCATTTGTCAAGCTTTCTCTTTAATCACATGGACGCTATATAAGAGCAACGCATATATGTTGACAAGAACAGAAAGAACGAAACGAACAAAAAAATAATAAAGAAAAATTTTAAGAAAAATTGAGTCAGCATATCTATAATATGTCTGTTCTGCTCATTTTTGTTCTATGTTCATTTCACTTATATTCAGACACTAGTATAATACATATTCTACTTTGTGCAAATTAAAATAGATGAAGAAAATAAGATAGAAACACATGATTCTTTATACTTGATAAAGGTCATCCTATTCAATCAATCATTCTTCCTCAACCTTTAGACTATATAAAGTGATTATGATCAGTTCAAAATCTGTGAAATTTTCCAGAGTCAATTTTAGAAACTGATTCGACACGCTATAATTTTTTTCAATGAAAGTGTTCAATCAAATATAAGAATATAATCTTACTTGAGTTTGGGAATTAACAGTATCTGGCTTGATCAATTGTTGTTGATGAGCTAGCATCAGTGATGATTGTTTCGATGAATGATCAGAGCGTGTCTATGTGTGTGTATATGTATGTGAATATATATATTGATCATATAAAACTACACTTCGTCATTGTGTGTACATCATTGTGCAATTACATTTACCAGCAGCAAATTTTGTTATTGAGACAAAAAAAACATGTCCATAATTCTTAAAGGTATAAGTTATTTTTAAGTATAGAATAAAAAAATAATAACTTTTGTATTTAAGTAAGAAGAGAATTTTCCTACATATAGAAATAAATCTTTGCACCACACTGTTTTTCTTCGTTCGTTCTTTTTCTCTAATATGTTATGGCGATCAGAATTTTGTAAGTGTAGATGTAGCTATATAAATTCTTACTGATTGTGAATTTTTCATGAGAAAGAAAGAATGTAAAATATTTTCATGACTCATAAAACAACAGAATTAAAGAAAGGAAAGATTAAATAGTACAACCGACCAATCCACTGCTCAGTTGTTATGAGTTGATCATTGTTATGATAAAGAAGATGATATATTTGCTGTGTAACGCAGCACTGTTGATCAAGATTAGTCATAACTAATCGTTATTAAGGCACACAGTGTATATATCTTATTGTGATTAATTTATTTCACATTGCAGTGCTCTCCTTTTTCAGTACATGGAAACAAACACTGAACTCTTAGTTTATTACACAATCCTGCCGTAATAATGTATCGCTAGTATACCCTTCTTCGCTCAAAATCTAGCGGAACTGGCTCCGTTTAGAATCACAGAATATATGGATAGTTTCCACTAGCTTTTAAACATGCAACTAACTGCTAAGTGTAATTAAGAATATATATTTGGCATCGAAAAACTAGATGAGATATTATGTCTGATATGATAAGACAAGATCCGATAAGATCATACGAACAGTACGATCTCGTCTGAATCGTATAATTTGATCAGACGAAATCATATCATATGATTTTATAAGAATCATTCCATCTGATCGTACGCTATTTCATATATGATCGTGTAATACGAAGCAAACAAAAAAGAGATAATATGAACTGTACAGGGTACTCCACTTCCGCCCAGATATACATGAGTTGAGAGCCGAGATGAGATCCCGTGAACTTTGTAGTAGTAAATTGAAGTAAAAGCCCTAGTCGCTCTCCCGAAAAATCATGCGAAACATAGTTTCTAAGAGAATTCAGATTTTGAAGTAATCCCTTACTGGTCAACTTTCACACCAATTTCTTCTGTAACTGAACATTTTCTATGGCTTCTCCTTAGCTCTAGTTGAAGACAAACACGATTTGCGCTATTATCAAAATAAACGACATACCCTAGTATGATCTGACGTGGCACACTCGACTACAAAGTAACCTAAAAGGCAAAAACGGTCGTTCTTGTTTTTGCTCTACTGCCATCAAAATGTGTTGAAATCTTATTTTTATATCAAATCAAAGCTGAAGGAATGCATGTTCGAATGACATAGAACGACATAGAACGAACTCGATATGGTTAACTTGTGTGGCGAGGCTAAACTGCATGGGAGATTTTCCTCGTTTTCTCTAAAATAGTAGTATTCACCCAGGAATTGCGACAAATTTCATAGAAATTTCAGATCTTAAACCTCTTAAACTCTTCCTCTGGTGTTGGCTATTACATGGTCGCAGGGTACATGGCTGAAATTAGGTCCATACTGTCATTCCACCTTGTTAGTTTAAATATATTCCTCAGTTGATTAAGTGCAGTTATTGATTTGTTTATAGAATAGATAATATGAGAAAAAATGTAAAAAATTTTTTAAGGTCTGAAACCAAAATTTCTACGAAATTTCTTTCTGTTTAATTCCTTTCTACGAAATTACCTAGTGGAACACCCTCATATTGATCTTGACCGTCAAATAAACCCAATCGCACTCAATATTAATCTATAAATTTATTCATAAATTACTAACAAAAGATTATTTAGCTAATATATTAAAAAACAAGCATTAGATTGTAGTTAAACATAGTCAAGCTGCATGTCTCACAAAAACTTTCTTTCCACAATACTTTTTAAAAAGAACAATTAACACTTGATCTACACAAGCATAAATATTCCGAAACTCAAGATGAAATTTTATGTGGTGACTCACTCTCATGCTGCTCCCACCTTTCTACGAAATTTCTGAAACCCTTCACTCAGCTCCGCAAAGACCAATATAAAACTAATTCTCTAATTTTTGTTTTTTCTGAACTTTTCTCTTGTTTCCTGTTTTTTTTTGAAAAGTACAGCTATGAAGCTTGTAAGACACTGAGTTTTTTAGAATTTGCCTGGCTACTGGCCTGCTGCAGGTTGAAGACTGTCTTCATGAAAAAGCGCAGTACATTTCTTTTACAAGCCCAAAATAGTTTCAGAAATAGTTGTTTAAACATTCTTTTCTTTTGTTTTTGTATATTTTTTATGCATGTCAGACAAGGATGAATAGATTAATAGTAAAAAAATTCTGCTTAGCCGAAACAGCAAGTACAAGCAAAAATATTGAGCAAGAAACAACAGGAAAACGGTAACAGAATGAACAGCAGTCGTACGGCAAAATCCGGTTAGATCAGATGATTTCATACAAGATCGTATGAAATGATACATATGAACTCGTCTGATCTGATCTTGTCATCTGAATCAGAGCAAATTTCTAGCAGTCCCATTTCTATATTAAATATGGAGAAATAATATCTGCATACTCTCACCAAATGTTAGAAAAGGAAAAAAAGCAGTGTTTATTAGTTTAAACAGGCTGAATTTGTATAAAAACTGAAACATGTTTTAATTTATGACAAGACGTTGGAGAATGTTTTTTATACTTTCGTCACCCTTGTCCTGTTCTGCCTTGTGAAATTTTCCCACATCCTGTCCTCAGAAAAAGAATGGCATTTTTGAAAAATAATCAACTTTTGCCAGCAAATCGAATCCGATATTAAAAATATCGAACTTCAGATGGTCTATCTGCAACTCTTGCTCTTTTCATTAGCTTAGTTTAAATGATTTTATAGACAGTGTCAGATCAGATTTTCCTAATTACATAACATTGGTAGAGGAGAAAGTGAAACCAATAAACAACAATAACAACAACAAAAACTAAGCTCGAGTACTAGAACACTCGCGAAAATAATGGAAAGTTTTGTTAGTCGAATAGTGTCTGTGAGTGGAAAAGAAATGGTCATTAACCCTTTGAGGACGGGATTATTTTTTCAAAAAATAATCGCGCAATAGTAGACACCCCTATAACTCAAGACCCATAATAGCTAAGTACTTCTAATTTTGTGTGATTACGGCTCTTACCAAATGTTGATCACCCACCAAGTTTGCACCTCTTTTACTGGGTGGTTTATGAGATATAAGCAATTTCTTTCTTTTCCGTAAAATGTCAATAGCTCCTAACCTAAGAGAGATGAAAGCTGTTTCTTTTTACAAAAATGCAGCCACACTCTACTCTATCTACGATATGAATTTCGTGAGTTGGCTGTTAGGAGTCAGTGAAATATAGCTATTTTACGGAAGAGGTTAGCTTTTTTTTGCATAGAATTTGCAATCCATGTACATGGTAATCATGAAAAAATAATCATGAAAGCCTATGGTTCGAAAAGACGTTGGTGAAACTTTTGTAAGAAGGATTACATACTCACCTCTAACCTAGAGAGAAAATTTTCAAATGAAATTGTTTTGATTGAAAACCGAGTTTTAAGTATGCCATTCGACCCAGTTTGGTCTGCTGATCTCAAATATATTATTATGTTTGCTAGAAAATATATGGGAAGTGAGAAAGGTGCAAAATAAGTGAAGTAACGAAGGTTTTATGTACTGCCGTATATATACGGGTCCCGTCACCAAAGGGTTAAAAAAAAAGGATTATCCTGTCTTCATAAATCCAGTTTCATAAATCAAAATTTTATGAAACTTTTTACAAGTTTCATAAATGTGTGATTTATGCTGTTGCAGGTTTAATTAATTAGTTTCTTAATTAATTGTAGTATTAATATGTTACCTAGAGACATATAACATTGTATAATTGGTATATGTCACATAGAGACGTGTGTTTGTGGTGTTTTAATTGAAAATAATGATTTATTTAATTAAAAACAGTATCAATGTGTCTCCAGGTGCTATATGAGGCTCGTAGAGACACAGTGACTCAACCTAATAGAGGTGCTAATATCTCACCAAGATAGGTATGAGTTACTTAGAGACATAGACTGATGCAAATAAAAAATAACACATACTCCTTATATAGAAGAAAAATAGAAAAAGAAGGAATGATGATAAACGTGATGCAATGATAAACAGAAGAGAAAGATAAGAAGAAAGAGAATATTGTTATGTCAGAAGATTCCTGACATAACAGTTTGTCACCTTAAAATGTAACTTTCCTTGAGGAACACCTATTTATCAGCACATTTACCCGTAGACTCATTCATCACTAATTGAAATGTTACCATACCAGCGCCTATTACTTAAAAAATTATAAAAGTATGATCATCATTCTTACTGTTCAACATATGTCACTATGAGACTTATACTAATATACTACTGTAACAACCCTCTTAGAGACATCTGCAGTTACCTTAATTCATCAATTAAACCCATTTAATTAACACCCATAGGTCTCTCGAAGACATGTGCTAATTAATTAAGAAAATTTTTCTCTGAGAGCCATGCTAAAAGGAATGATGATAAACGTGATGCAATGATAAACAGAAGAGAAAGATAAGAAGAAAGAGAATATTGTTTATGAAACTTGTAAAAAGTTTCATAAAATTTTTCATTTTTATGTAACTTGTGGGTTAAAAAAATCAACATCCAAGTTTCTTAAATTTTATGAAACTTTTTACAAGTTTCATAAATGTGTGATTTATGAAACTGGATTTATGAAGACAGGATATCCCAAAAAAAAAAACGGTGATTCCTCGATTTTTAATAGCATGCAAATGTATTAAATGGCGAATAGTCTACTAACAGTTTTGAACAGTTCAATGATGGAATACGTTAATATTTATTAAAATAATGAAATACTCATTATCAAAAAAGAATGTTTTTTTCATTGACCCAAAGTGACCTGGAAACCTTTTTCCTAAACTTGACCCAAACTCGACCCGTTTCGGTCTCTGATTAAAAATCTTATCGAGGAGAAAAAATGAAGCATGCTGAAAGAGATTTTCATTCATTAAAATCTTGATAAATTTCCTGAAACAGTACAATAATGGAATAGAAATTTGATAAATATGCATGAACGCGTTACGCGCTTTTTTCCTAGCATAAACAAATCTCATGGTTCGTCATCTGTTCATCTTTCTTCAAAAGTCTTTCTTGCAGGAGAGATTTAGAAAGAAAACAGAGCTAAGCATCTCACTATGCTATTAGTAGCCAATAAAATATTTTCGACAGACTTTTTTCTAATCAAGCGATTACTTACACAACAGCTGATTATGATTAAATGTGATCACATTTAGACATTACTAAAATTAATCTATCACAGTCAGAGATATGTCTGAGTTATTTATGATCAATGGTGATGCATGAATGATAAAGAATGATTGCTTCTCACCAGAAAATATTGTTGTTTGTTTATACACTTTCTCGTTTCATTCAGCAGTTTGCTGTCGGCTATGTTTGATCGCACAGGTTTGAAAAATGAATACCATTCGCATTTTTAACAAGTTAAGATGAACGATCTTTAGTCATATCCTCAATATGCGCTTTAGTTCACCTATAACGAGTGAGGGATTTTCCCAACTTTTACTATCCTCTCACACTAGGTAATTAATGATCACGGTGTATACAGTATACGATTATACATCCTTTTAAAAGATAATTGATTATACATATTTATTTATTGAAAATAAGTAGCCTCAAGCATGCTGCTCTACAGGGATGCGAGATAATTAATTATCATCTATCATACTGCATAACACATAATGTTAATTATGTGATATGGATGAGTTATTATTGTGCCCTCACTTCTCAAATGGGAAGCTGTTCTGACACATGGTTGTTTTCTGAATAACTCGAGAACGAAAAGTAGTAGAGACTTTCAGTTTTTATCATTCGATAGCCAAGACTTTCGAGCAGCTTCTCACAAACAGAAGTTGTTTGAAATTATTTCTCACAAACCAGTTGTCTAACG
>CAJNOQ010002431.1:0-24366 GCA_905250885.1 Didymodactylos carnosus | reverse complement strand
TCTGTCTGTGTGTGTCTCGTCACAGGGGTTTTGTTTTATCACTTTCAGTTAAATGGATCGAAATTAACTTCTCTACTCTGGGGCCTGTTTCTTAAAAAAAACTTAAGTAGAAAATCTGACTTAAGTCAAACTTAAGTCCAAAAAAGTCTTTGTCTTTTTTGACTTAAGTAAGATTTTCTACTTAAGTTTTTTTAAGAAACAGGCCCCTGAGTTTTCAATTAAGCTTGCTTTTCAATCAAAAAAACTTTTCTCATATAACCTCTCCGTTATAAAACTATGACCTTAACTTTGTCTTTCTCGAAGGAAAGCACCTGACGAGACCCTTGAGGAAGGTCAAAACCGGTCGTGGTATCTTCTTTTGATTCTTTCAAAACTGAGTTCTGTTTGAGTCTCTAGTAACTGATAAACGGTTGTAAAACTAAAATTAAATTAAAATTGTATCAAGTCGAGTTTCACATTCCATATATATAACTCCCTGTGATTTTTCAGAATCCATTTTTTTATTTTTCTTGAAACAAGGATTTATTTCTCAGTTTTGGAGTTTTTCTCTCATTCATTTACAAAAACAGGTTAGAGTGAAGACTTCTCTCACTCGTGTATTAATGAAGAACTATTTTCTATTATTCTTTTATTGAATTTGTACGCTCTATTTGTGTCTCACGTGCATGTTTCACGGCAAATAAGGCTATGCACAAAAAACGTTAAAAAAAGTTGATAAAATAATTTCTTAATCAAATGCACTGTATATTATTTTTGTTGAATTGACATGAATCTCTCATTTTATCAGATAGATATTTTGTTCAAAAAATGATAATAAGATTAAGAGAATTAGGACTACTAGAGATCTATATCCGAAAAACGGGGTAAAAAACAGTCTTTCTTCTTTCTGACTTTTTAAGGAAAAGTCCTGACATCTAAAGTCTTTTTTGATTTTCCCGACAAGAATTTTAAATTTTTAGGCTCTTATCCCTATGTTTATCTTTTAGCTTTTTATTTTTGGGTATTGTTATGGCAATGTTCATAGTTCAGTGATAAATCCAACTATAATTATTAAAAATTGTTCAATTGGAGAAGTATGTTCGGACGGAATAAATGCAAGTAGTGTTCACTATTATTCCGTTGAATACATGTTCCATCCAGAAATGGTAAATAAATATATTCGTTTTTATTTAAATGCTTAGAAAAAACACATATACATGTATTTCAGGCAGTAAGAGTAAAAACAAGCATGGAATATCATGTAGATCAAGATGTACCACTACTTATCGTTACTCGACAACAACGTGGAATCGTCTCATGGACACTACCATACACGTTTACAAACGGGATGACATATTCGACTGCATCGAGAATATTATGTATACAAAATGAAGTAAATCGTACAAAACCTCATTTAACTAACATTTTTATCGAGATATCGACATCGAATATTCAACTGATTAATTATAACATAACATTAGATAACGTTACGGATTTTGCACTCCAGTAAACAATACTGTCTAAAATAAAGTAGAAAGCTAAAAAAACAGTATTTTTCCTTTCATTTTAGAACTGGTGTTAGTCGCAATTTTATTGTATCACCGGCACAGCCAATATTTTTTCGTTATACGTTTCTGCCTGGTTATCAAAATGTATTTATCGATGTTCAAGCGACTGATGATAAATGTACGATTGTTAGCGTACAGAGTTTTGATGTACGTAAAATTCTTGATATTCTTCAATCTACACTTCTTTTCTAACTTTTAAATCAAAAGTTTGTATGTATGTATATTGTTAGTGTCCCGTATATGATGTAGGCGAAATTGGTCAGTACCAAGGCCAGTATCAAACAATGGCATCCGTTGCTTCATTTAATGTTTATGTAAGTGAGTATTTTGATGCCATTCATTCATTCCTTATACATTATTTTACTTTTGGTTTTGGTTTTTTTACAGACAAGTGAGTTTCCAAAGAAAAAGTCATTTTTCCTGGTATTTCTTGTTAAAACAACTGATACAGAATGTCTTGATGTGAAGAATCAAGCAGAAATTAGTCCACGTATGTAAAACGGTTTTGCGTAAATTAGATTAGGTGAAATCTTTTTGTTTTTCGTATAGCCGGTGTGATTGATATTGATCGTACAAAAAATATAACAATTACTGTTCATTCACCAGCCACCTGTAAGGGGGATGATAAAATTTCGTTTGTGTTATTTTTTTAATATATTTTTTCTCTCTTTTAAGTTAATTTCTTTTATATGGCCATATTCGGCACTTCTGGTTTATTTTTGCTACTTTATCTTATTGCTTTCATCATTATGTGCCGTTATCCTGACATCTAGTACGTATTTTTACTGTAATGTACAAAATATCTAATTAATGTATATTTCTTTTACGATATAGTGATGAACTTGCCCCGGAAAATCTTCGTAAGTTTAACAAAATGTTTTTAAAGACATGATCTATGATATCGATTGATTTTTTAGCATTATTGGAACAACAAGAACGGGAACTTCCTCGTAGGTATACTTTTTTTTATCTTTCAGACATCTGTCAATCAGTATAGTATATTCTATTCAGAACGAATTTGTGATGAACGTTCACAAACACCTGAAGGTGAAGAGAATGTTGAACAAGAAGAACTATGTGCAGAAGATGATCGTGCCATATCTGTTGACGTAATTGAACCAGCCCGTGGTGTATGTACTTTTGAAACATAGAAGAAATATCAATTGATTTTTATATTCTGTCTTTTCTTTATTTCTCAGGGTTTTGTTACTGTTGCCGATCTAGCCGTGAAAGATCATAGTTATTTACAACAAAAATTTCGTATTTATCCACAGTGAGTGTTTCAAGTTATTATGAAACATTACTCATAGTTCATTCATTCTACGTTTTTAGGACAATGATGACTGTAGCTATTTTCTACGCGTTACCTGTCATACAACTTGTATTCCAGTATCAAGTACAAATATCTGAAACGGGAAACGAAGATGTTTGCTATTTTAATTTCTTATGTACAAGATCATTTGCAACGTTGACTGCCTTTAATAACGTATTTAGTAATATTGGCTATTGTGCATTAGGAATTTTGTTATTAATTATCGTCTATAGAAGGTAAAATTTAAGAAGAATAAAATAAATTAATCAAACGTTTATTTCTTTTTGTTTAGAGATGCAGCTTATATGAGATTTGTAGTTAAATATCCAGCTGTTGCACAAGTAATTGCATTTATCTAACATTAGATTCGTTTATATTTATAGTTTTTTTCTTTTTTTATTAGCAATATGGAATTCCTCAACACTTTGGCTTGTTCTATGCAATGGGAATTGGACTTTTTATGGAAGGCATTCTCAGTGGTTGCTATCATGTTTGTCCAAGTAGAAGCAACTTTCAATTTGGTAATAGTTTTTTTAATATTTTCGCTATAGTCGCAAAAATTTGACTCATAATTAAACAAACTGTCTTTCTTTCTCTTGACAAAAAGAATAAGTTATATTTCCTTCGAGCATTGTCAAAATCATAGTAACTTACAGTAGAAAAGTTAAGTCCATCGGATATTTTCTCGTTTATTGCGTTGTAAGTCGTTAACTTTTTTTTAAAATAAATGAATTATAAAGCATTAAATTTTATATCATTATAACGTATTTACATTGTATGTTAATAATACGTTATAATACCATAAATCGAAGCTTTAAATCAAAAATTATCGCGTTAAAAAGAAAACCTAATGACATAATCAGACGTTTATGTAGTGAGGAGAGCAGTCTAGCACATTATAATCTAGTTAAAATTAACATAATTTTTCATATTTTAAGATGTTAGAATGCCATAAATGTCTGAATATTTATTTTTAAAATTTATGTTTTTCACGAAGTTAACGTTATAGAAATTATGTCATTATAATGACATAGAACACTTTATAATGGGTTTACAAGTCATTAAATTTATTGCATTATACTTTTTCTATAATGTAATGCATTAAAAATTTATATAATTTAGTGCATTATGATAAATTCATATTAATCAGATAAGTGTTTTCCATAAGTTACAAATTCCTAAATCCTATGTGTATATCTGATATAGTCAAGTTTTATGACTTCGAGACCAAACTTTTCGAGAAGAATCGATTGAACATATCTGAATATCATTTAGAAGTATTCTGAACCCTACAGGATGTTGTTTTCATATTTTAAAATAGGTATGTTGTTATAATGCAATCAAAATAATGTATTATAATGTATTAATATTTTCCTCTGTTATTATAACAAGATATGTGACATCACTATCGCATTGTAGTAAGATAATGATGTGCCGAATATTGTTATAATAATAACATAGGGATGTACAGTAGGCCGTTATAATGAGATACAGAATAAATAATTATATCATTATAATGAGACAGGGATAACTCTATATTATTTTGACTTTATTAAATGTCATCTAATACGTTACAACGAAATAAAATAAGGTTTTTAACCACTATCTTATTCTATTAAGTATAAAATTAATCTAACGCATTGTAATACGATAAATTCAATACGCTTTTTTAACTTTTATCTCATTACAATCATCTAGAATATGTTTTATGTGATTATAACATCATAATTAAAAAAACTTTTCTAATGTATTAAAAAGTTTGTAACGTATTATAACACAGTAAATTTATGTCATTATAACGCGATAAAGAATTTAAAAAAAAATATCCGATGAGAAGCCTTCTAGACTAAATATTTCAAGCAGAAAAATGGGAATTTGGAATTTATCTTTGTTTTTCTATTTTTCTAGACACTAGTTTCATGTTTATAATCGCTGTATTAAATATGGTTAAAATTTATCAAACACGACATCCTGATATTAATCCACGTTCATCTGGTACATTTTCATTTTTGGCCATAGTTATTTTTGTTAATGTTATCGGAGTGGTATGTAAATGTTTCTAGTTTGTTAACAAATATTTAATAATTTCTTTCTTTCTTATTTTATTCTAGTATTTTGATGAACAATGGTTTTGGATATTGTATTGTATTACTCATATTTTATTCGGTTTAGCATGTACATCGAAAGTGTATTATATGGGAAAATTGAAATTGAATTTTCGTGTTCACATTAATTTATATAAACTAGTCAAAGAAAATGGATTCTTTTCTCGTCCAAGATATGTAAATCGTATGGTACTACTTATTTTAGCTAATGTAGCTAATATAGCTTTTGCCTTATATGGTGCAATACATCAACCAGAATCATTTCCAAATCATTTATTATTTGTTTTTCTTGGTAATTTATTGCTCTATTTAACGTGGTATATTATTATGAAACTAATACATCGTGAAAAATTTACACGCTTTCCTGTCATTTATTTAATAACTGCGACAATATTTTGGGGATTTTCTCTTTATTTCTTTTTTCGTGAAGTAAAATCTTATGAGGTACCAGCAGCCATCTCGAGAACAAGAAATAAACAGTGTATAGTACTTAACTTTTTTGACGATCATGACGTTTGGCATATTTTAAGTTCGTTCAGTATGTTTTTCTCCTTTTTAACATTATTAACACTTGATGATGGTATAAGAAACAAACGTAGACGAGATATTGCTGCATTTTAAAAGAGCTTAAAATTTCTAGTCAAAACGAATCAGATCTATGTGTGTATGTATGTGCTTTCAACATTTCTAATGAGTTTTTTTTGTACAGTGTCAACAATGTCAAAAATGGAGCAAATTTTATTTACTTTTATTTATACATCGTTTGATAGAGTTTGATGATCTGATCACAAATACCGACTTCATTTTTATATCGTGTTTCATTCTTGAGAAAATGGAATTTCTCGATTTTAGTGGCAAAATCCTAAAAATATTCGCTCGTACTACGGGTAAACTTTCAACATGGTAAAAATTGCTAAATATGAGCGAACTTTTTAAGGATTTTGCCACTGTAATCGAGAAATTCCATTTTCTCAAGAATGAAACACGGTATTAAAAACTGAATAGGTACTGTTAAAGCTGTGTTTCAGCGGTTCTGTTGAAGTAAGACACTTTGTTTTATCTCTTCGTACAAAAGGCTAGATAGGTTTGCAAATTTACATACTAGCATACTCTAGTAGGGGCGTTCGACACAGTCGTACTGGGCAAACCTTTAACTTCAAAATCAACCAAACACCACTCTCATACTCAGTTTTCGGTGGCAAATCAGAGAAAAACGCTTTTAAAGGTTTGCGCAATAAAAATGAAAAAAATTTGAATTTTTTCTGAAGTGAGCCGTTTTTTCCAATTTTTATTTGTGATCAGTTCATTAAACTCTATTAAACGATGTATAAAAATAAAATAAAATTTGCTCCATTTTTGCATTGTTGACACCTTACTATATACTTTTTCTCAAATATCAGCGTTAGGTTTATTACTTTTTTGTCTTTCACACCGAGTGATATCGAGTTGTTCTATAAATTATGTATTGATTTTTTTTCTAAGCGTTTCATGCTATGTTTTGTACACATCTGTTATTTTGTTTATAATAAAAGCAGAAGACACTTTTTCAAAAATGTTTTTTTTAACTTTTCACTCTATTTTTTTCATCAAAGATAAATGAATTCTGTTTTTTTTAAATTTGAAACTACGTCAACAACTCTTTTTTAGCACTCATACAATGATGTGATAAAATGTTGAGTAATCGTTCGAAAAATGGCATTTAGTAAAAATGAAGAGTTTTCCTATGAGAGGCAAAGTCAACGTTTAGCGAGTTTCTTTACCTACGAGGGAACCTCCCGAGATGCCCACTTCCGATTCAAATGCTTTGTACATGGATCGATAGATCTCATTGAAGTAGTAAATACCCTAAAATGATTCGGGCTCATGAGTCTTGAAGATCCGGTTTTCTGAAAAACCAGTTTTTCAGAAACTCTAAAAAATAATCAAAACCTTTTCTTAATGAGGCATGATTGTAGCCTGTAAATTTCTGATTAAAATGAGACATCTTCTAGCTCTGCACGACCTTTCTTTGCAAAGTTATAGGATTTACAATAAAAGCCTCAAATGTTCATTGTCAGCTCAAAGCTACAGAAATAAGAAGAAATTAATTTAGGGCTTTTCTTGTAAATTCTATAACTTTGCAAAGAAAGGTCGTGCAGAGCTGGGAGATGTCTCATTTTAATCAGAAATTTACAGGCTACAATCATGCCTCATTAAGAAAAGGTTTTGATTATTTTTTAGAGTTTCTGAAAAAACTGGTTTTCCAGAAAATCGGATCTTCAAGTGTCATGGGCCTGAATCCTTTTAGGATATTTACTATCTCACTGAGGTCTATCGATCCATGTACAAAGCATTTGAATCGGAAGTGGGCATCTTGGGAGGTTCCCTCGTTAGTCGTTTTTTGTTTTCACACCTAGAAAAGCACTACTTTACCGTTCACTAACAGGGAAAACTAAAATGATCAACTATTGATTTTTTATCTGCTTTTGAATTTAAACTTATTTATACTAAATGTGTACGGCTTAATGTGTCAATAACTTGATGAGAATATTGTCTACGATGATTTGGTTAGTTGAAGTATGCAAATTGTCCCAGAATGTTCTCTTGTTGGAAGTAATTGAAGAATGATCAAACGAATGAACGTATTTTATAAAGATTGAAAATAAAACTTTTTGCAGATATTAATGAAATTGAACTATTTAGAAAATTCTCATTATATCTCGATTTAATTATTAATCGGTATAATCACCAATGAATAATACAGATAAACATTGTTCAGTGGACAGCATATCTTGATCATTAATATCGATTTCTTTCAACATATCATCAATTTTTTCTTCGTTTAACTTTTCTCTGTTTGTGCTTAAAAAATATTTTAATTCTCGTACTGGTATAAAATCGTTTCGATAATAATCAATTAACCGTAAACATCTTTTTCTGTATGTTTTTTTAATCTACTACATATTTCTGGTATTGTTTATAAGTCGAATGTTTGATGAACATATGTTGTATCTGATTTTATATCAATCTAACGTTTTAATTCAGTATTCGATCGACTATAATATACTGAACGTATAATATATCGTAGGAATATTTAAGACGGTCATCTCTGCGGTTTAAATCCATATTTTTAATCTGAAAGAGATTTTTAGTTCTTTACAAATGAGATGATAAAATTAATTAATCTGAAGTATACCGCGGTTTACAAAAACATCTACACTACCGATGAAAGTCTACACACTTTGTACAGTTCGATGAGTACTTGAAACATGCAAATCAAAGATTATGTACTTTCCTTGTTGTTTGTAGTTTATTTCCAGTGCCATGATGCCATTATCCAGTTGTTTTTTACTATTGAATTTGCCGCACAACAGTCTATCTAAACCAAAACGAAAGAACGAACAAGCCTGAAACGTGAATGAGAGTTATATACTTGATGGCTTTCGTGAGAGAAGTATCAACGAATGTTTACGTTGTAAGAGTAAAAAAAAATCGAAAATAATTACGTTTCTCGATGAAAAATATTTTATGTTTGTTATCAATACCACTTACGAATGATCGTACACCTATAACTTCCTAATTTAGATTTGAACAAAAAAAAAAAATAAAAATAATTTTAACGTCCTTTTTCTAATTCTCTCTTTTGTCAATCTTAATCATACTACTTGTACGTTATTCTTTTGTTCATAAAAGAATTATATGCATTACTTAGTTGTATTCTAATTATTATCAGTATCATAGTGAGCGATTATACGATATACAATATTTATAATATTGATGTATTTTTGAATCAAGAAAAAAGAAAGAAAAGAGTAAGTAATGTGAAGAAAAACAGAACTACATTGAGAAAAAAATATATTGTTCGATCAAACATTTACATTATTTATCTGAAAGACTTAATAATAAATGATGATTGTATACTGAGCATAAGAGATGGCAAAGAAAACGAAATGAATGAAGTGAGTATAATAGAACAATATTTAGTTTGTACTACACTTATTAGTACTAGTTGAGTTTTGACAAAATCTTACTTTAACTATTCCAATTTTGATAGTATTCAATATTTTTTATCAAATATTTTTATCAAAATGGCTAGAGCTCTGAAACACTCGAACTATATATTTTTTTTAATGTTTCTCTTATTAAAATACTTTAATTATTAAATATATTAATATTTTGATTGAAAACTGTGTGGTATATATTTTAACCTTTGCTTGACAATATTAAAATTTAAGTGAAAAACTGTAATACTTAGTAATCGATTGACTTGTGTTTGTTTCACTTCATGTATTTAAATATCTGTCCTTTAACAAAGGACATATTGCTCATTATTCTCCTAGTTTTTCTTATATTCAACGTCAAAAAATAAGTTTCGAATAGACGACATAGACGTGTATGATTAAGAGTCTAATATCTGAAATTCGAGAAGAGTGAAATAGTACTGTCAGAATTACACTGATCTATTTATCAGCATATCGAAAAAAAGATCCTATTCATTTAAAACCAGAGGATAGCTAATTCTCCGTTTCTTCATATGCTAAACGAATTAATAAAGAATGAGCTAAAATTGAGAGAATGTAAGTCTATTCTACGTTTTCACTGTTCTAATGGTTCATTTTTAGAAATCATTTGTACTGGAATGCTTCTGAACACTCCAGTTTATGTAAAAATATGATTGCACTGTCCATTTATTTGAACTGGAGCATATTTGTGACAGATGTGTTCACAAAAAAATATTCATTCGTGTTTCCTATAGAGGATCTAACATCCTTTCATTCTTTCAAATGTAGAGGTAAACCTCTTCGAACGTTGTAAAAGTCGCTTTTTGTTTTAATGTCTTTACTAGAATTTTTAGACTTTTGTATTACTTTCATATTTTTATTCTAATTTTAGAAATTAAAATAATTACGCATTATCATGTTATCTTCAATATTTGTCTTATTGATTTTTCTTCTATTATTTTTTGTAATAAATTGTTCGAATATTGTTTTAAAATTAAATTATTTATCTGATAATTTTTATCCATATTATAAGGTTGTCTATGAAAGAGAAAAACGTGAGACTATTCCAATATTTAAAGATAATAATTTAGATGATAAATTATCCGTAGTCATGTTTCATAATAATAATAATAATAATTTATCAAATAAAAATATTCTTCAATTGTTAAAACATGATCGTACAACATATTCATTTGACAATACAACAATTATTAATAAACGTGTTAATTATGAGTGTGATGAACATATTTATAATAAATTATACGCTTGTTTAATAAATGAAGAATCTTGTTAGTAAGTAAAATATAAAAATACAAATAAATATCCATTTAACATAAAAAAATATGTTTTAGTAATTTTTCATTGTGTATAAACAATATACATTGTACAACATCAATTCTATCACATTCAAGTTTAATAATGAATTTATTGAAACATCTTGACATGAATAATTGTGAAACAGGTAAAAATTTGTATTTATATTCTATTATGTATATAACTTATTTTTTTATTTTAGACATCTTATGTTCACATGAAAAACGATTACACATATTTCGTCGACTTCTTAATCGTTGGACAACGATAAAGAGAACAAATTTTATTATTCATAACACTAGAGAACAAACAGATATTGATACAAAATATTATTGCAAGTATGTGATTTTAATTGATAGAAAATATGATCGTTACATGTTAAAATTTGATAAAAGCTAGAATAATAAAATGTGTATTAAACTCATTTGTTTTTTAATCTTATCTTTAGTACAATGGTCGAATTAATTAAAGAAGTATATAATCAAGTTGAACAAGAATGTCCATCGTATTTAAATAGCACACAAATATTTACTAAGCAGTATTATTGTCATTGTATGTTAAATTTATCATTTTTAGAATAATAATTATCGGGTTTTTTTTTTGTCTCTTTTAAGTAAAATTAACAGATAAATTTTCCTTGGAACATGTTTTAAACACAGTTTCAACATTTTCAATGATAGATCAAACACAAAAAGAAGCTCAAGTCAAAGTTCATACAGAACAAACAACAATAACAAATTCTGTCTCAAAATTCAAAGAATATGATGATGAAGATTTAAATTTTATTAGTTTAAATCGATTAGCTGATAATTCTACACAACAAAATGTCTTTGTTGTAAGTTATATATCGTCTGTCATATAAAAATAGTCGATTAAATTTAAATAAATTTGTTTTCTTATAGAATGATCATCTCTATTATAATGTATCGTACTTAATACCGAAATTATTATTTACATCAAATATTATCAATTTTGTTCGTGATAATGATATTAAGGGTCAAATATTTTCTCAAATTCATGCATTATCAAATAAACATCGTTCAGCTTTTGTACATAAAAACTTTTTATATGATTATATGATAATAATGTATTTTTATTTTATTTTAGAGCATGAGTCTATCATTTCCATTTCCATTTTACGGTCATACTATTAAGAAGATATTAGTTGCAACAGGAGGTAAGATAAACAATTATAATATATTTCTTCATATCTTCATTATATGTATTATTTTATAATATTAGTTATTTGAAACTTGTAAGTACAAAGAGTAAATATGATGAAATAGTGCTTATAACATTTCAAAATATTGTTTTTTTTTTTTATCACTTTCTATTATTATTTTGATGAATGTTATGGTATATGTCTATGCTTTGCTTTGCTTTCTATCTAAAAACAGCGATGCTTTTAATTGCTCTTATATTTTAAATGGTAATCATTAGTTAATAATTTTCTTTTTTCTTTTTATTTAGGTTTCATATATACAGGTGATTTAGTGTATGCCGCATTAATTGGTAGTACACAATATATTGCACCGTTTATGTCCGATTTTTATACATCATTTGAAGATAATCAATCCAAGATATTGTATCTTGATAATGGTACACATTTTATTGTTACATGGAACAAAGTCTATTTACAAGATCAACAAGAAATTGGTCCGTATACATTTCAAGCAATATTGCAAGATAATGGTAAGTGTATAAAGTCATTGAACTAATTATATCTTATCTGAAAAAAATTATAATTATTCTAGGTAATATTTATTTTAATTATGTTCGCATTCCGACAATAAAAATGTTTGTCAAACATCATACATTTCGTGTTGGTTTATCAGATGCCTTTATGTTAGAACGTCCAACATTACCCTTTCATATTGTTCGAATAATCACATTATATCATAAAATTGATGGTGATATAGATAAAATTAAAAATGGAACGTCGATTTTATTTGAAATGGATAACAGTAAAACAATTTTTGATATAATTAACGAAAATTCATATATATTTTTGTTTAGGTTGTAATACATTTAGTGATTGTACATCTTGTTTGGCTAATCGTAACGGTCGTTATAATTGTTCATGGTGTGATGATGTACAACGTTGTTCGGATGGTTATGATCGTCGAAGAAACGAATGGTTCAGTGCACAATGTCATCGTACTGCATCAAAAGATTACTGCTCGGTATTAGACTATAAAACAGCAACATCATTCAACGATAAACAAGGTACATCTACAGAATCATCTATAATTTTCGATGATATTCCTCTAAAACGAGTACACCAACAAAAACTATCACCGATAAAACCAAAAAATCATGTTCGTACAATTATCTTTAAATTAATCATTTCAATATTAGTTGGAGTATTGTTAGCCATTATGGGAGTTTACATATACGCATATAGACATCCAACATCAACATCAGGAATATGGCTTATAGAGGTAAGTATCATGTTTCTACTAGTAAGAGTAATTTTGGATGAATTTTACATAGACAAAGATAAAGTTGATACTTTGTATATCTATTTTAATGATCTTCTACTTCATCAATGTCATAAAATTAAATTAAAGGATGTAACTTTAATTGCATTAAATATGTAACTTTGATTTGAAAGTTTAGTCAAGTACCGATCCATTTTATGTTGTGACATTGCCTGTATTTATCTTCTATTCTATTAGCTATTTTTTTTTATTTTTAGCATCGTCCACAGAATTTTACTGCCCGATTTAAACGTTTTTCACATCGAAATGATACCATGATGTCATGAAAAAATTGATATTATTTTCTTTATATGATACACACATATTTCGATTGTTTTTCTCTCCTATATTAGGATTCGATTTGAAGGATAATTGTGAAATGTTTTTATATGTACAATTGTTTTGTTTCGAGTAAAAAACATTCCATTACTGTATTGTTAAATGAAAAGATTTTTTTTATTCATTTTTTTGTTTTATTTCGTGTACTACTTGTGCTCTGTC
Organism: Didymodactylos carnosus; assembly: GCA_905250885.1. NCBI lineage: Eukaryota > Metazoa > Rotifera > Eurotatoria > Philodinida > Philodinidae > Didymodactylos > Didymodactylos carnosus. Next base: position 11,127 of record CAJNOQ010002431.1, on the reverse strand, counting down.
AATGATCAACCGAAATTGTGTGTACTTTTTGTCCCTGTATGTATATATACTATTGTATAATTGTTGTGGGAAAAATAGTCTGTTAAGTTAAACAAATAGCGTAACAAATTTTATTCACATTGTACAGAAGATTTTTCACTACGATATTCGATCTGACAAATATTATTGTGTCAGACTCAACAATGATTATAACTGTTGTATCATCATTTTAATAACTATCATCATAGACCCTTTTTTTTAAAATTTTCTGTCAAATCTCCAGATTAGTATAGAAATTATTTAGTTTTTGTTAGTTTTGTTTAACGATTGAATAATAAATATAATTAGAACGAGTTAAAACGGTGCTCGTGCTACATATTCAAAATATAGATTTATTTAACTTAATCAGCATCCATCAGCATACAATAGAATATTATTGTTTTGTATGCTATTCACGTAACGGACAAACACTCTTATACCTAAGATTTTTGTTTTGAAAAAATTTTCAAACAATTTCCGTTCATAATTTGTAATTTTTATTTTTTTAAGAATAAAAAATGAAAAAAATTCCTTTCATTTTTTTAACATTCATCTGTAAAAAAATACATATACGCGCACGTTACAAAATTTTAGTGTAAAAAAAGAAGATAATGACATTTAATATTTGCTAAGCATATGGGAATATTACATTACAAAATAGATTAAAATTACAGACAAACATAAACTCACAATGGCTCCAGGCAATAGTAATATGGACACAAATATACATATCAGACATTCATACCAGAGGCAAAAACCGTACAATTGAGAGCCAATATAGCCAACTAAGGTAAAAAGTTACTAACATAAATTAAAATTATATAACAAAATATAAAAATACAAACATGCTCATATATCACATTGTTAGTGGATACTGGTGCGAATAAATCTGAGTGAGTGAATTAAGTAATTGCCATATGTCAGCAGAAATTTTTGATAACGAGTGATAAAAGAAAAGAAAACAGATGCATGTATATATGCATACAGAAAGCCACTCTGTTCATTTACTTGTATTTGACATAGACTTTATAAAAAATAGAAAACAACTTCATTCATACATTCATTCATTCATACATTCATTCATTCATTCATTCATTCATTCATACATTCATTCATTTGGACGTTCTTGTGCCATCGATAATTTCCAATAGATCCCGTGTTTGGCTAATAATTCATCGTGACTACCTTCTTCTCGAATACATCCTTTATCTACCACTACAATCTTATCACTATTTCGAATTGTCGATAATCTATGCGCTATTGTCATACATGTTCGTCCCAATCTCGCTGTATCTAAAGCCTCTTGTACAACCTTGAAAAGAAATATGGAAAAATTTCATTCATTAGAAATATAATTACATGTCACGTAATTAACAAACCTTTTCTGATTTTGTGTCTAGAGCTGATGTAGCTTCATCGAGCAACAATATTTTTGGATCACGTATCAAACTTCTAGCGATCGCTATCTGTAACAAAACAAGGTACTGTCTAAGATATGTTAGCATACATAACCAAAACCTTACCCTTTGCTTTTGACCACCACTTAATTGACTTCCTTTTGATCCGCATAAGGTATCATATCTAAAATAATTAAAACAGACGATATGTTAGCGCACGACATCTACTCTATCCAATGTTCGTAAAATAAAGGAAAGAATCGGCTAAATATATTACCCTTGTGGTAATGATGTAATTGATTCATGAATATTCGCTTTTCTAGCAGCCGATTCTATTTCCTGATCAGATACATCTCGACTATTATCACCTAAAATGAACAAACTTTGTACAGTACTAATCTTTACTCTAGAGAAAAATTTTCTTAAAATCTACCATAAGCAATGTTTTCTCGAATAGTTAAATTGAATAAAACTGGCTCTTGCTGAACTAATCCAATTAATGATCTTAACCAAGTTAAATTTAATGATTTCACATCGTGTCCATCCAAATGCACTGAACCGCTTAGTGGATCGTAGAAACGTAATATCAGTGATACACATGTCGATTTTCCACTTAATAAAAAGACAAGTTCGGTTCAAATAATCACCATTTAGTTTAATTTACAAAGAAAACAGAAATAGATCGAAAGAAAAATACAAATCATGTTTACACAAATAACAGAATAGGACCGACGCACTTACACGACAAACATTTAGATTCAAAAATAAAGGTGTAAAGTTTCTAATTCTACATTCTATGTAACGTGTGATACTTGCATCCGCCTCTTCCGTGCTTTTTATACCTTTTGAAAAAATCAAGAGTCTGTTTTCTCTGTGTATATGACTTGAGAGTGAATAAATTCAGAGTACGATAACGTGACGTCATATACAGAATCGAAAAGCTGCGTGTGGATATTACGCTTTACCTTCCAGACGGCCCAACGATTGCTAATGTTTGACCAGCATAAGAAAAGAGATTAAATCCTTTCAAAATACGTAGTTTCGGTCGAGCTGTAAAACAGAAAAAGTATAATTTAGCCAAGAATTTGATAAATTCCATTTACTTCATACCTGGATAATGAAATCTGACATTTTTAAAGTTTATATCTCCAGTTACTTTATCCTAGAATGTCGAAAATAAAACTGAATAGGTGAGGAGACAAGTGAGACAATTATCCATGTCTAACCAATTTTATGCCTGATGGATCTTCAGGATTGATTTTTGACCGTCGTTTGTTAAGAGCTAAAATTCTCTCAGCCGAAGCTTTGCCTTTAGCGTAGTCTGGTACCATAGCTGTCGATCGTCCTACACTCATGGCACCAAAGGTAATTACAGAAAAAACCCTAAATTAAGAAAGAACATCATCTATCATTCTAATTAAATCTAAATTATTATCACTACTTACCGAAATACCAACGAAAATTCCAGGCCCTCGTTCTTAATCAGTACAACTCCGTACCCAAAAGCAGCTGAATGTATAAAGAACATTAATGAATTGGCAAGTCCTGTGCCCAGTGCGTGTAATTGAAGTCTCCACATCGTTTGCCTAAATAATAATAAGAAAATCTAAAATAGTTTTTTACTTTGAAGAATAAAAAACAAGATGAAAAACTTACTTAAATTGATTATTAAAACAATGTTCATATTTTTGAATAAAATAATCTTCTTGATGTAGAGCAATCACGGTTCGTATATTATCTATTGCTTGTGTCGCATACTTTTAAAACAACACAATATTAGACAATATATCACGTAAAAACAACTATTAAAATTTCTCACCAAACCACCTTGCTCCGGCCACGAATTCCCATTGTTTTTCCCCGAATCGCTTTTTTTTTGTGCCATACGTTGTCCTTGAAGAATACCGGAAAAAATCATAAGTGGAACAAACAGAAGGATAATCAATGTTAATTTCCACGATGCTGCAAAGGCAATACTTAGCGCCATTATCACAGCGCCAACTAAAAATAGGCAGATTTTGGGCACTTTGGATTCATTTGAAACCATCGAGAGAACTTACCAGCATTGAGTATGACTCCTATACGAAGACCGGATAGACCTTTGAGTCCAGATGCATCTGATGAAAGTCTGGTAATAAGTGCTCCCGTTGAATTTTCATCATAGTCAAACCAAGCAATCTCTTGTCTCAATATTGAAGCGAAACTTAATATACGCATTCTAAAATGAAACGAGAAAATTAAAAATATAACAACATCAATTCTGTCTTTTTACCTCATGGTTAATTCTTCTCCGGACTTTGCAAAGGCAACACTGCTGACAAACTGACCAATACCACTGACAACGCCCACGGAAAATATTAACAATGCATTATTACGCGTTTCAATTTCTGCTTTCCCAACGTCTTGTTCAGCAAACAAACCATAGATATTTGAAAATAAGAGAGCAAATGCAGGCGTAACAGCTCCAACGACTATTGAGCCAATAGCACCAATTAGAATATAAAACCATTCTGGTTTATTCAATTCTAATATTTTGAATATAAATGGTTTTCCAGAACACTTTCGCGAGATACTCGATTTGTTATTTTGGTGAGTATTATATGAAGAATCTTCATGCAGGGAAGCATCGGATAAACCTGATTTAATTGAAGTAGCAGTCAACGTACGAGCTCGATGAACATCATCTAGAAAAAAATAACAGCAAACGATTAGCTCGTCCATCTAATCTGTATTTGTCAAATATATCACCTCTTAAAGCCATTAACATCTTTTCTTCTTCGGCTTCGTCATCAGATGAATCTTCCTCAAGATTTTTCTGTTTTTCTGTTTGTGCTGTTGCTAGCTCATAATACAATCCTTTTTTTTCCAATAATTCATTGTGTGTACCAAATTCGACCATTTGACCCCTTTCTAGGCTAATAATAAGATCGGCATTTCGGATTGTGCTCAATCGATGGGCAATAACGATTGTAGTTCGACCTTCTTTTGCTTTATCAAGTGCATCTTGTACAACCCTTTCACTTGTATTATCTAAAGATAAGTAATTTAACTGTTACTTATCATAAAACAAAACAGAATAATATACAATTCTAACCTAATGCCGATGTTGCTTCATCAAGTAGTAGAATTCTTGGATTTGAAATGAGTGCACGTGCGATTGCCACACGCTGTTTTTGACCACCTGAAAGTTTATCTCCGGATGATGTTTTGTAGTTCTAGAAATCAGAATATTAGTGGTAATATAATATCATCGATGAAAAAATTTGAATCGTACATCGGGTAATTCCATAATAAAATCATGTGCGTTTGCCATTTTGGCTGCTGCTATAACTTCTTCATCAGTTGCATCTTGTTTACCAAATCGAATATTGTCTTCGATTGAACCCGTGAATAGAACAGGTTCCTGTGACACGATTCCAATGTGTGTTCGAAGCCAGGCAACATTTAATGAACGAATATCACGACCATCCAATAGAACCTTAAAGACAAAATAAAACAAGTCTGAAGCTAAACATTTTGTAAAATATATCGACTCACTTCTCCACTATCAGGATCATAAAAACGTTGAATAAGTTGAATTATCGTACTTTCTACACAAATTAAAAAATCAAAAATTTCCTCGTGAGTTAAATTTGGTTGGCACTCACTTCCACATCCCGATGCACCCACAAGTGCTACAGTATTGCCGGATGGAATTTTTATGTTAATATTATTGAGAACCTAGGATAAATTCATCTATTTCGTAGAGAAACAAGTTTTAGCATTTTAAAAACATACAAGTGCTTCCGGTCTCGATGGATATGTGAATTTAACATTTCTTAACTCGATATTTCCCGTTAACACTGATGGTTTGTGACCATCGTTCTTGAATGCATCGATTTTTGATTTCTAAAAAAGTGTATTGTTATGTTAAACACCTAAATCAGTCTTCACCTATGAATGAACAACTCTCGTGGAAAATCAGTCAAAGTAATATGGCACACAATCCTGACAACGATATTCGGACTTCTCATATCTTGATAGCTAGTGACTATACCTTTTTTGTAAAAAATATTATTAACTCATGATCTACAGAAAATAAATATTTTGTCTTTTACCGAAATGTAGCCATGACTCTCCTCTATCGAAGATATGAATTTAATATGTTGATTGTTAGTGGTTACTAAAATACAGCTAATTTTAGATCGATGGTCATTTCTGAAATTTCAGATTCTTCCCAAAAAATTTATAAACTGAATTAATCGACCACTTGGTAGAAGTCTGCGAGACGATCCTAGTCCCGCCGGACTTTTAATGCGAGGGGGATTAGGTCTTTTTCAAAATAGTCTTGTATGGGACATAAAAATTTCTTAGTTTCTGTGTTTGTTTGTATATAGACACCAGTTCTGCGAGAAAGAACTCATAGAAAATTCTAAAAGTCTTCAATTAATACCACCCACACATGCTGTTCCACGAGCCACATTACTGACTTTCAAACTATCAGCGCTACTTTGAAAAAGTATTTACGGGATCGGGACCAAAAACAAGTTCTTTCTACGGGACCGAGACTAAAATTCTTTTTCTTCATGGGACCGGGACCAAAAAAGTTTTCCTTGCAAGCCTCTACCACTTTGAGTCTTGTGGTAATGTTTGTTATACGAAAAAAATGTAAAAAAATCTCATAGTACACTGAATTCGGTGAAGATACTGGTTCTGAGCTATTTTCATTGACTAATTAAAAATTCACAAATCACTGAAAATCAGTTAAAATGACTCAAAAATTTGGATAGGATATTCACACTTACATGCTGAGCAGAATTTTAAACGGTGATACAAGCAAAAACGTGTATTTTCATCGGTACAGTATTCTGCAAAATCAGATCAAAATCAGCGCAATTTTGAGACTTTCGACTAACGACGTAAGTAATGGAAGTCCATTTCTTTTCTGACTTCTTTGCACAAAACATAGATATAAAAATAACGGATGTATAAAGGTTGAATTTTAGTAGTTTGACAGATGAATGATATTTACTTAAACAGCACAGTTAGCTTATTAGATGCAGCTCGATATTAAAAATTGTTTATACTTTACATACTCTAGCAATCAAATCAAACACAAAACTTCCACTTCCAGATGCTTCAGCAATCGCTTGTATGTTCGGCACTAGTTGAGATATGCTAAATGTCGATTGCAAACACGAGACGAATATCTTAAAAGAAATAATGTGCTTGTCGAATAACTCTAAAACAAAGACGTGCATACTTACAACAATAACGGTCCCAGCACTATAATTCGATTTTTCAGTTCGAACGAGATGCGGACCTGTAATACAAAAATATATTATTTATAGGTATAATACTGAATAGAGATCATCACAGACCGGGGAGAACTGCGATCTGAGATCCCATATGTAAATAGGACATAATTTTTTTCCCAATTAGGTAATATTAAATGGCTGTAAAAAGACACCATCTTCTGTTGAAAAAGTTACTAGCAAAAATGGTTGTCCTTTAGCTAACTGGGATAGATATTACCAAATTGTATGTTGTTTCTCTGGACCAGTAGCATAAACCCCCTGTATAGACTGTGATGGAAAAAAATAGCCCAGGACGATCTCTGATGCTAAAATATTATTCTTACTAAGACGTACCATACCAAAATGTGACTGTAAACGCTATATAAATAGCAATACCGGCAACTGAATAAAAATAAATAATGTAATTATTTATTACAGTAAAATTGTAACAAATATAATATACTCATTTACATGCTTGACATAAGCCAAGATAAAATCCTTTTTTGATTCCAATACTTTTAGCATTGGTTAAATTTTTGGCAAATCTATTATAATTAAACAAAACTAAATGTGTTTATTCAGTAGTTAACATAAATTCTACTTACCGAACTTCTTCCTTTTTTTGACCGCTAAATGCAGTCACCGTACGAATAGCACCAAATACTTCTTGAGCCACAGCACTGGCTGATGAATACGCCTGAACTTCTTTGATCGTAAATGCAACAATAACCTTAAATATGACAAATAAGATAAAAAATTTTCTCATACGAATAATTATAATTGATGGATACTCTACTCTGACTGTAATATTGAAACCAATAATGATAAGTGGACTGACACTCATGAACACTAACGTTAGCTTCCATCCTTTGACAAAAGCAAATATCATACCGCCAATTAATCTTGACACTAATGAAATGAGATCTGCCACTTTATCTCCAAGACCATCTTGAATTTTATCTAAATCACTGAAGATAAATTGGTATGTTTTAGTGAAATGAAGAATAATGAAGACCAATAGTCTTACTCAACAAGGCGATTGCTGAAATATAAAAATAATTAGCGTAAATTAATGATGTTGAATAGTACATATAGAAAGTTGAACCGAAAATAACCGATGGTACTATTATCTATTTTCGGTTTAAATAAATAAATGCGAATATCTAATAAAATGAATAACTTACCTTAACTCTCCAGCATTGCGCACATCAAACCATGCGATTTCCTGATGTAAAATTGATCGAAATAATCGAAATCTAAATTATTTTAAAAAAATAAAAAATTATCAATCATTAGTACATCCAGTTTTTCACAAACCTAATTCGTCTCAGTTGCCTTTCAGCGGCAATCATCCAAAATGAAAATCCAATCCAATAGAGAGCAATGCTTGTAAACCCCAAAATGACATACCATTTGATTGTTCCTTGAATCTGACTGACTAATGCATTAAATGAATTTGCCGTTGTAGAATTTGTATTTTGTTCTATTCCAAGGTCAACTAAACCATTCGTCACTGACTGATACACTAACATCATCAAGGGAAACGTAGCACCAGTTCCTAAACATGCTAATGTACCCAAAAACATTAATAAAATATCGATTACATCAGCAAATTTATGCTAAAAGAAAAATATATAACGATTACAGAATTTTCTCTTTCAAAATGTAATCTATTTTAATATAAAACTAACAATTTCAAACACTTTTAATCGTTGAGCAGCTTCTTTTTTTGGTTTTTCCGATTTTTTTTTAAACGATCTAAAAAATAAGATATACTATCAGTTAATTTTTGAGCTATGATGAACAAATTTTCACATGTGTAAATCTATAGCAGAACGTAACATACAACGACAATCCTTGTACAGATAACAGACAGAACCGAGGTCGGTTGTATACTACTCGTTAAGAGTGATATCGACCGTTAAGTAATGGTACAATCTCAGTCCTTGTACATGATCTATGACAGAATATCAAAGTTTACTTACTTTGCTCGGTTCTGTCTGTTATCTGTACAAGGATTGTCTTTGTGTGTTACGCTCTCTGCTGCAGATTTATACATATGAAAAAATATACTATAGTCAACATTGTGTATGATGCATATGCTAAACTTACAGAAAACCTTTTGATTTTTCAGATGATTTCGGCAAACCATTGACATGAACATCCGATATTTTCACGTCAGGGTTGTATTCTTCGAATAATGTTTTTTTAAATTCAGTATCACCAATTGCAGCATCTTTCGGCAAACGATTCGATGAAGATCTATGTAAGAAATAACCACGTGTTTAGAAAAAATAAAAATGAACAGATTGCTGTTTGATCTTGCTTATTTATTAATGTTGGTCACTAACAAGAGGGAATCGTTCAGCAAATAAATCATACATTTCAAACTGCATTCATAAATCAATGATTATTATATAGGTGCTCGTAGTTAAGCTGTTAATTTACTTTACTCGTGCAGTCAGTGTTAATCTTTTTACTTTCAACAAAAACATTAGCGTCCACAAACCTTTATGCAAATTAGATCTTCAAGCTATATGTTATGTGATAAATGTCTCTCCTTTTGCTGTTTTCTTTCTCTGTCTGAATTATATATCTACCTTTTTCTGTTCAATTAAGATTCTCGCAACTAAACAAAAGTTCTAAGAAAAGATATTTCCTACTTTGTTAAGTTTCTGACATTTTACTTTTATTAAAATAGTATACAACCTTTCTCGATGAATGAATTTCTTGTTCTTTTTCATGTTGGTACAGCAACAATGATCGGTGATCACGTTTAATTTATTTACGCCAAATCCACATTCTTGGTTAATTCATAGTTGTTCAAAGTTTGATATTAAGTATAGAATTAACCGTAAGACATCAAAACTTAAATAGTTAAAAGCGATTGGGTCCACTATGAACACATAAAACTAGAGGATCGAAAGATGGAGCACCATACCACAATCAATTTATTACTTTAAGAGCTATATAGTGTTCAGAATTAGTTGAAGAAAACATCAACTAGACAAATGAGCAAACTATACAACGATACATACTTGGCATGCATTTATGCCGATCAATACCAGTAATACCGATATATTGAATATAATATTCAATTTTATTCAAGACATCAAGTATTCTGTTAAACACTAAGATATTTATCAGTCAAACAATTCGTACAGTCTGAAACAAATTGTACCTTCAAAAAAACGTGTTTTTGTTCAACAAAATGTTTATTATGAATCTTCTAGACGTGAAACTATCAAACAATAAGATAGTACACTCCCTTTTGGTAAATAAAACAAAAAAACAAAAATTTCGTAACCCTCACTGAAAGATCCATCAAGTTAGAATTGCTCTCAGGAAGTCATGGGTGCCCAAATCCAGTTTTTCGAAATCAGAAGAAAAACAAGAGTATCAGGCAGTTGTTTCTTGGACAAGCAAAACAAAAACATAGTTTTTATCAAAAAAAATTTTTTTGAAATATTTTTTGATGAAACAGTATTATCATTTGTTTCAGACTGCAGTACGGATTGAGGAAGAAGATTTTGATCCGATGGGTTCGGAAGTGCGCTAATCTCGTCTTCTTGTGATGAGAACATTCGATAAACACACAGCGAGCTCTTTCAGTGTACAGTTATTTAGACTCTTCATCCAGAATTTCTGTTTCTGAAACTGATAATCTCAGTTTTGGAAAAAACAAAATCGATGCAGGAAAACAATTGAAAATCAGACGAAATCAGGAGAAAATCTTAAAAATCAGTTCCTGAAACCAGAAGAATTTTCATCAGGAGAAAAGTCTGAAAATCAGGAGTCTTCTGGTCAAATCAGGAGAATTGGGCACTCTGTCCGCAGTGAACCAACGTCGGTAGTGATTAATAATTTTACGTTGAAAGTATGTTCTAACCGTATGTAAGGGATTTAAACGATGTCTAAAGTGTTTCTAAGAAGCGTCTCACTTGGTCAGGTTTCCAATTTGCTGGCAGGGTAGTTGACATGTAGTTCTTTCTTTCTTTATCGTAAAGATATGCTCATCTTCCGGGACTAATTATAGGTGAACTAAAGTTAATTTCAGGTCTCATCTACATGTGTTGTACACCTTTCTCCCAAATCTCCACGATCAGCTATAACCTAGAACGAGTAGCTGACTCGAACGAGAAAAATGGTGTGAAAAGAAAGAACTAGATGCCAACTACCCTGCGGTCAGACTGGAAACCCGATCGAGTGAGACACTTCTTAGAAACACTTTAGACATCGTTTGAATCCCTTATATACAGTTAGAACACTGCCCTAGTCGAGACTCCCGGCAAAACTCCAGCGGGAGTCCTAAGTTTATGAAAAACTCCAGCAGGAATTGTAAGGAGTCCTGATGACTCTCGCAGGAACTTTCTAAAGTGAAAAGTCCAACATGGAGTCATGAGGAGTCCCAAAAAAATTCTTGCAGGAGTCCTGTG
>CAJNOQ010002430.1:0-24369 GCA_905250885.1 Didymodactylos carnosus | reverse complement strand
GTCGTTGTGCAACGGAGAAACAGTTTTTCAAGTCTATCTAGCACTTCATACAATAGCCAAACCTTTTTGATCGTTTAGTCAAAATAGTCAAAATAGCCAGTATACTAAATCAGAAGTAATATCAGATGTAACATAGTTTACTATAGAATCTTGATAAATTATCATAAGTAAAGTACGATGATTTCGTTAAATTATATTATTATTTTTAAACCGATTAACAAACCCATTAAATATATGGAAAAGCAATTGTCAGTCAATGTGTAATGTACTCGATCTCGTATTGATAAAATCACAAGCGTTAAAAATATATTTAATTCCTATGTTAATTTCAACGTGCGTCATACTTTTTTTTGAATAATGTTATCAGTAGTTTCCGTGAGCTCCAAAACAAATATTAGACGGAAATGTTTTAAAATCCGATGTATGTTTGTTACATAAAACACATTCTGTTCCATAAAAGCGACTATAAAAACACAAAAAAGTCACTATATTAATACTAATTCAACCAACTATGAATGCTCTACGATTAATAATATTTCCAACATTATTCAATACGCTCAATACTTTCTATTCTGTATATCATTCAAATGATCCATCAATATTTAACTCGAACTTCGACTGTCTTTATGCTCATTTGACGGATTATGACGACTACATTGATTCTTCTAACGTAGCGAGTTATCATATAATTCCCTACTGTAGAAGATTAAGTCAAGATGAAGAACAAGATCAATTGTCAAATATTTCATTCAATAATATAGCAAAAATTATTCCATTTAATGAATTGTACAAACTTGGTGTAACAAGTGCACAATTACTCAACTGGTCAGCACCGATTAAAATTGCCGAACAATATGAAATGAAAGATGAAGTTTCAATGGAAGTTTTCTACAATTGTTCATTACCTTGGTTTGGTCCAAAATGTCAATATAAATTTGCATACGAACTACCATTGTCGTTTGACGATATTGTTCGACTAAACTTTATTAGCCGTTTAAAAATTACACAGCCACTTTCTTACGATGTCATTACATGTTATCCTTATCTAACTAATTGTTATAGTGATTTATTGTCACCGTGTCTTGATTGGCGTGAAATTTGTGATGGAAAATTTGATTGTTTCAATGGAGAAGATGAGCAATATTGTCAAACATTGGAAATGAGTGAATGTCCCGATGACACATATCGATGTCACTATGGTGGACAGTGCATTCCATTGGCATTCGTACGAGATGGGCCTACTAGTGCAGATTGTCTTGACGGTAGTGATGAAATGGAATTATATGAAGAAGACCTTTATTATTCTAAAAGTGCTTGCTTTACTCTTCCGACATTTCGATGTGAAGAGCATACTAGTCGACATCTTCGTTCCTATTCATGTGGTGATGGTCAGTATTCTCTTTCTGACATTTCTCCGATGACCCATCCTTGTTCCAATGGTCGACATTTTTTAGACAGAAGTTCAACTCTAAATCCTCCTGACATGTTCGACTCGTATTTGGACGAAATACTTTTTGACTCCACATTGAAATCGATCATACACGTTCTAAATCGAACACTAATAAATTCAACATCGCAGTATATGTTGGTTTTCTGTGAATCCATAAGCAAAGAATGTTTATCAGAATGGCTTTTTAAGGTTCATGTACCTTACGTTTATGCTAAGTTTCATTTCGTTTATTTACCTGATCGATTATTTTTTGATGCTTTGCAATTGATGGAACCTGATTTTATTTGTTTTAATCCGAGAGAATGTCCTGCATGGGTCGTGTACGCCGTAGATATCGGACTAAATAATGAACTCATTTGTTGTCCTTCTGGTGTAATATATAACGGGTCTTTAGCTACTGGTACAGAAGTGCTAGATAGACTTGAAAAACTGTTTCTGCGTTGCACAACGACCGGTTTAGAACAATCATGTTCACATCCATCTCTTTTTCATTGTCCGCTTTCATTGAAATGTGTCTCAAAACATCGTCTTGTTGATGGTATTTCTGACTGTTATTTTGATGAAGATGAAGCATTCCCTACTTGTCAACTGAACGATTCACAACGATTTACTTGTGAATCTGAGCAAAACAAATGCTTGTCGCCATTTGCATTATACAACAGAAAGAATGAGTGTATCGGTAAAGAAGATGAAATGACTGACAATCAACGGAATATTTTAAAAGGTGATATACCGTACGGTTTCTTATGTGATGGTAAGACTTACTCATTATTATCAAAAATGAATGAAACCGATGAAACAAATTGTGAATATTGGCCATGTAATAATCCTTATGTTCGATGTAATGCCTTTCAAAATTGTTTTAATGGTGCGGATGAATTTAATTGTCCTAAATTACAATGTGCGTTCAATAAACCTCAATGTCCGAAACCGTTCTCGACAAATCTCTTTTGTCCACCATTAATGACTTTAATGGAAAAGTACTTAGATTGCGAGATTTTTTACACTGAACATGAAATCACTTTTAATAGTACGAATAATAATAATACCATAGCATGTTTCTTTTCTGATATTCACTGTAGTTCTGTAGAAGAAGTATGCAATTATGTGTCGGTACAAACAGCACCTGTTTATTTATGTGATCAACAAGACAGAAAATTCTGCTATTTACACAAGCAATATTGGTCACCGATAATTAAAAAACATATTTGCCCTTTTGTATCAAAAGCTTCGCCGATAAAAGAGTCGGACAAATCGTTTTTTATATCATCGCAATTGGGCTATTATCCAGAAATATCAACTATATTGCCTGATCAAAATAACTCCAGAACTGAAAACCAAACAACTATCAAGTCGCAAATTGTTAACATCGATAATTGGTATTGCAATCGAGGAATTCTCGTTCTCTTCAATGGCACCAATGGAAAGAAATGTTTCTGTCCGCCAAGTTACTTCGGTAATCAATGTCAATGGCAAAATCAACGTGTTAGTTTAACACTTCAATTAGGACATCGCGTTAACACTTACATTATAGCGGTTTTTCAGGTAATCATCATGCTAGTTGATGAACAAAGACAAATCGAACTATATCATGAACAATTTACATATGTGCCAAAACTTGATTGTAGTAAAAAATATAACTTTTATCTACTTTATCCAGATCAACCAAAGAATTCTTCAACTAATTATTCCATACATATCGACATATTTGATAAAATAACATTAATATATATAGCAAGTTGGTATCTATTTATTCCATTTCAATTTCTACCTGTCAATCGAATTGCCACTCAACTATTCATTCCAAGTATGTCAACGATTTCAAAATTATGCCCTTTATTTTGCGGCGAGCATGGCCGGTGTGTACAGTACATAAATAAAAATTTATCATATTTTTGTAGATGTGATCAAGAATATTCGGGTTCACAATGTAGCATTAAACACAATTGTTCTTGTTCATCTGATTCGTTATGTCGTACATCATCTATTTGTATTTGTCCAGTGAATAAATTTGGTTCGAAATGTTATCTAAAACATTCAGTTTGTCAAACATCAAATAATCCTTGTCAAAACAATGGACTTTGCATACCTATTGATGATCGTATGGCTTTGAATAAATTTACATGTCTATGTACAGAAAATTTCTATGGAACAAAATGTGAAAATAACAAAAATCGAGTTGATATTGGATTTGATGACGAGAAGATAAGTGCAATGCAATTTATATTCGTACATGTTATAACTGCATTTGAAAAGGCCGATCATCAGCGTATAACAACACTGAAAAGAATTATCTTTGGAAAAAATACAATTTCTCTATTTATATCACAACCATTTCATATCATTTTAGTTGAACTAACAAATCAAACCTATTATTTATCTGTATTACGAGAAAGATTTATCGAATCCGAGTATATTCAAACAAAATTATTATCAAATTATCAATGTTTCTCCATAAATGAATCGATGAATACTAATGTTTTAAATTATTCTTCTCTTCGTCGTGTTAAATATTATCCTCTTCTATGTGAACAAAACAAACAGCTCATGTGCTTCTATGATGAAAGATACATCTGTATATGTGATCTTGATCGTTTTGCCAATTGTTTTACACTTAATCGCAACGTATCGTATGATTGTCAAGGAGAAAATGTTTGTGAAAATGGTGGTCTATGTTTTCATGACAATGCTAAATGTCCTAGCCAATTAATTTGCGTATGTCAAGATTGTTATTATGGTACAAAATGTCAGTTTTCGACAAGAGGTTTGGTGCTATCACTTGATTATATTCTCGGTTATCATATCCAACCAAATGTTTCGCTTTATCGACAACCATTCATTATTAAAATGAGTATTATTATTACAACAATTATGCTCATTTTTGAATTAATCAATGGATTCTTGTCAATAATAACATTTCGTATAAAAAAACTAAAAAGTATTGGTTCTGGTTTATATCTTTTAATTTCATCATGGAATTCTGTGTGTTTAATAATTGTATTAACAATCAAGTTTTGGCTTTTAATTTTATCACAAATGTCAATTGCTCCGACAAATGTCAAACTCCCACTTATTTTTTTAGTGTTAGGTTCTCTTTAATTCCACTTACTAAAAGTGGATACAGAAGGATCGAAGAAGAAAACGACTGGAAAACGTCTGCTCAAAAATGCTGCATTAACGCCTTCTTGTATTATAACAGCCATCATCTCTGCAAATCATTTGACTCATCGTTACAATTATCTCACTTCCACAAAAACTAAAATTACAAACGTTATCCGAAATAGGGGTGGCACATTACTATTACTTTGCAGAGTAATCCAAATATTGTATGTATTCCTATTACCAGTAACAGTAATACTTTCCAGTTTTACTGTTGCCGGTACAAATTTTATGAGCATTCCTATTACTAGCAACAGTAAAACTGGAAAGTATTACTGTTACTGGTAATAGGAATATATACAATATTTGGATTACTCTTAAAAGTAACAGTAATGTGCCACCCCTAATTGGAAAGAGCAGATCATTTTCTATCAGGACACATACATTTCTTCTAGACCCCTTTTTCGACTTGATCAACAATATATGACTCCTTTTAAGTCTGCTCTCAAAATTTCATTAAGTCAGCATGAGATTTAACCGAGATATAAGGGTTTTAATTTTGGCTGGTGGCAACAAAAGTTATTAAGAATGCGGCCAAGTGTCTTTTATTTTGAAATGGATAGTACACGAGTACATGAAGGCGACGATAATTCATATAACGTCCATTAGTATCGCTAATGTTGAAATATCTTATCTGGATTGTTTTTGACCTTTATTAGTTCGAAAAACTTCAGTGTTAATGTTTAAATTTAAAATATAGAGAAAAGAAACTGGAATTAAAGCGAGGTTTTTAATTCAAGTTTTAAGTTTTCAATTCTCCATCCAATCATGTTCGAACCAAGTACAACTAGCCCAAAAGTGACAGTTTGTAAAAATTTCACTTCCGAGGGTTTCAGGAAAACTTTGAGATCAAGTCCAAATAGCTGGCAATTCGTATGGGAGATAGAGCAGGAAATCTCTACAAGATGATATAATTTTCACCTTGAAAAGAAAAAAACAACACCTTCAAGATATTTTTATTAGTTCAAGTCGTTTTTCTTCTGATTCCAGCTTGATGAACACTCATATTTCGTCAAAAAGAATGCTAATCTTTCGGTAAAAGGTTCCATCTATCAGATCCTCAATGTGAAGTAAAATGCTGCAGATTCATTTTAACGTCGAGGAAACAAGTGTGTATATACCCTAACACCACTATATAAGCGGTAGTGCTCGTTAATCGAGATGCGGGACATCGACCACCTAACTTGACACTCCTGGTCAGTTCCAGCATGAGCAAATGGTAGTGGATAGATAGGGCAAAGTATATCTTCAAAGTATCACTTCCAAAAGTCATATCTGGAATCGAACCGTTGTTTAGTCTCATTTCAGTCTGGTATACATTAAGAACATAAGTTTCGAAAAGTAGGAAATCGTAGTCTCCCACGGACAAAAAGAAGTTAAAAAAATCAAATCACATATTCTGCTCATATATATTATCATACAGGGAGTAATATATGATTGTATAGGTAGCTCACTAAACTATATAAATATGTATGTAACTTAATTAATTTCTTTCTTGTATTTAGTTTTTTCATGGTTTTGAAAAGTAGGCAGAAATGACAGTCTTTGTTTTCATCGTCATTGGAATCTTATATAAAAATAGATTTTCGAAATATCAAAAAGTACTTAAGCTACAGTATAGAAATTTTGGCTATAAAATCTATTTGTAGAGGAAAACTTATTCTGTTAGATTGAGCTCTACTTCTAGTCTAGCTTCTGAGTACGAGTCAGAACATGTGAATATCATGTGAATCATTTTTGAAAACTTAGAATTTAATAAATCATTTCACTCCCCTATAAAAAAAATTCCAGTGCCGCACCGGTAAAAATCAGTGCGGCACTGCCAGTGCGCACCGGTGCGCATGGCATGCCATCGGTCATTGGCACTGATTGGCACCAGTGCGCACCCGTGCCAAGCAAGTGCCGAACCAGTGCCGATCGGCACCCGTGCCGATATATTTCTGCAAAAAAGTGCCGCACTGGTGAAAATCAGTACCGCATGGGTGCCGCACTGGTAAAAATCAGTGCCGTTTCTTTTATTGAGCTGTTTTACTAAAGTTCTCACCCAGTATTTCTCAGAATATGTTCCCTAAAAGCTGTTTCTTAGATTTTTCTGAGTTTAAAGATACAAAAACTAATTGACAAACCATAAGCAAACACACAACCAAGAGGTTTTGTAAATCTTTTCCTGTTTAAAACTCAGTAAAGAACAACTTCAGATTATTTGTTTTGTCAGTAAAGATTTAGAACGAAACGTATACAATAGCGAACGCCGCAACATTTAAAAAGTGTTTGTTTCATTACATGAATCGTGGTCAGTTCTATCATAACACGAAAAAAGCTGATCTTTGTCATATTACAATAAGATCGATACATACAGATCACATCGAATAAAAACATACACAACGTTTCTCGCATACATACGCCGCGTGGGACACGTACATAATCAGGTGAAATATATCATCACACTATGTATTTCTTTTAAAAGCAACTACTTCTAATCTCTGTTAATACAGAAAACAACCAACATAAGAAAAAGTTCAAAATAGAAATCAAAAAAACTGTTTCATCAACGTGTAAGGTAAGTCGAAAAGAAATGGTTCACTTCTCCTCACAAAAACAATAACCAATGCGAAAGATAGGATTCATTTACTTATTTAGAGACGAACGAAAATAGATATTTTATGACTAATCTTCGAACAAGAAGAGATGGCGGTCTTCGAGTTTCACTGACTGACAGTCCAGACTTGATCGATTATTCTTATAGAAAAATAAGTTTTGAAATCTTTGCAAGCATGTTTTTGAAAGAATCCTTTAAAATCAGTCCATATTTGACAAACTGAAATAGAACAATGTTTGTTCTTTGATATGAGTATAGTCCCAAGAGGTATTGGATCACATACTCCCTACCTCGCGGACTTTTGCTATCCTAGGACATCGGCTACCGGCGAAAAAGCTCTCAGACTATTGTTCTTCTAAGACAAAAGCTTTCGGACATTTTCTCGTCTAGGACAAGTGCTCTTCTAGGATTTTCGCTCTTCGGCTTGGTCAAGTAACGCTGCAACCGCAGTGTTCATCCGTAACGTATTTCTGCATTTTATTTCTTTTATAGTCGTCGAACGAAAGCAGATCCAGAGCTTTGCAACATCTTAAATTGAAGAGAAAAGTATCTTGAACATCTTGAGATGTTTTCACACTCTACGTTAACTTTTGTTCAAAAACTGTAATAAAAATACAAACATTTAGTTTTTCGGATAAGTTTGAAAAGTAGGCCTTTGTATTTTTATATGCACGCATACTCAACGTGCACACGCACTCGCACACACAAAATTCGAGCAGTATGACTTTGTTTGTAACTGTATACCAATCAAAATGACATCACTATTTTCTAACCTATACCTACCTACTTTATAGGTATAGGTCTTATCCGAACTTATCCGAAAAACTAAATGTTTGTATTTTTATTACAGTTTTGAACAAAAGTTAACGTAGAGTGTGAAAACATCTCAAGATGTTCAAGATACTTTTCTCTTCAATTTAAGATGTTGCAGAGCTCTGGATCTGCTTTCGTTCAAAGACTATAAAAGAAATAAAATGCAGAAATACGTTACGGATGAACACTGCGGTTGCAGCGTTACTTGACCAAGCCGAATTTTCAAATACGGACTGATTTTAAAGGATTCTTTCAAAAACATGCTTGCAAAGATTTCAAAACTTATTTTTCTATAAGAATAATCGATCAAGTCTGGACTGTCAGTCAGTGAAACTCGAAGACCGCCATCTCTTCTTGTTTGAAGATTAGTCATAAAATATCTATTTTCGCTCGTGTCTAAAATAGATAATAGGCGTTTCACTATGAAGGATGAAGGAGAAAAAAAACATATTAGTCATAGTTACTGATTGTTTCAAAAATCGAATCATCATTTTCGTTTCGTTTTCTCGGTGATAAATGTTCGACGTATTCGCTATCGAGTATATTAGAATGTCTTTTTTTTTTCATTTTTGTTGTGATTGAGTATTTTTTGTGTTGGTTGAATCGGTTAAGGGAGCATTCGAATCGTCGGTTTTGACAAAAGTGATCGACGGTGGTGGTTGAAGTGGAGACAATAAGGATGTTTGATCAGAATTGTGACCATCTCCAGCCGTTGTTGTCGACCCGTCTCGATTACTGACACGATTTGAACGTTCTGGAACTTTTAAAACAAGAAATCCTAACGACTGTCTAGCTTCTGCACCAGCATTTGTAATGCCCTTTTTGATTTTACAAGGATCGACAACAACTGGTGGCGAAAAACGATCTTTGAGATATTCTAAAGTTAGAAAACATAGCAATAAATCAAGCGAAGAAATTCGATTAGCAATGTAGCCTAGTTAGATATGACTTAGAAATCTTCTCAACAGCTCTTTATCAACTTTCCATTTTGATCACAAAATAATAAAAGCGGCTAACTGTTTTTTTGTTACTGGGCCTATATTCTACAATAAAGTGCAATCCAGACAATAGGGCATACGGCACCGAAACCTTTGAAGGATGAAAACACGAATACTCAACCGCAGCAACAAACTTCAATCTTGTCTGATCAAAAATGATGCCAGACAGTTAGATAAAATAGAAATGAGAACAAAAGAGATATTAGGTAAGGTTTCTTTTGGATCAGAAGTTTTGAAAAGAGAAACTGTACTCGGAAAGATTTAATCTACAATTTTTTAATTTTTTTATCGTCTTTTCAATAAGTCTTAAGGTTACCCGTTGAACCGAATAATTCATGATTTAAATCAGATGCTTTCAGTGTTGTTAATTTTTCTTGATCAGGAAATAAACATTTAACAATTTCACGTGCAGTGAATGTTGGCGTTTTCTTTAAGCATGAACGTAAAACTTCTGGTGCTAATAGAATTTTCTAAAGTAAAAGCAGAGAGAAAAAATATAGTCTTTTTTATTATAAGAGCAAAGTCTGACATACGTAATTTTTAACCTCAGCTGGTTGAGACTGAATAATGGCCAATGTTTGATGAATCCATGAACTTGGTGGTGCAGCTGAAACGACAAAAAATATACAATATTTTATGAAACATGTAGATGGCAACTCACGAACAAAAACTTTTTTTGTTGTCTAATTCTTTCACAATTTTTCTATTATTCTCAACAACTGTTTTATATTTTTTTTTTTAAAGCAAAATATTTTTTTTATAATCTTTCTTCTCTGAGTCGTTCATTACAATAGGAAAAATCTGAAATATAAAGAACGTAAATACTTCGACATTGTATGATTACTTGATTTGTGTTCAAACAGCACTAGATTTTGAAAAAAGCAAAAAGATTCGTGTCGGGTTCGAACCGGCGACGCAAAAATTCATTTTCTCTGCATAAACCACTGTGCTGCGGATCTATACTGACTCTCTCTTATTGAGTCAAGTATAGTTGACGACAAACAGCATGAAAAAACATTGATCATATTTTTTTTCCTACGGAGTTGCCAACTAGGGACCAGGAAGCTTGTTGAACGATCAGTTACATATGTGATAGTGTTCATCTCGAAGGGGGTCATCTCGTTTTCTTGAGGAAAAGAAATTTTTGAAAATTTATTAGTTAAAAATGGTCAAAAAAAAATATAATTTTTGTTTATTATAAGAACAAAGTCTGACATACGTAATTCTTAACCTGGTCAAAATAAGCAACGCACTAGTGCAGATATTGTGTATGCCGCTGACGTGCATCGGATCAGCAAAGAAGACTTTATTCATCACGCACAAAGAGAGATTAATGAGATTTAAATTAAAATTATGAATTAATTAATTAGTTTAAGTGTAAATAATTACTAATTATCATACAATAGACTAAAAGGATTAAAAAATACATTCTTATTGTTAAAGTAACAAGCTGAGGTTTAAATATGAATCAACGACCAATTACCTCGTCATCCGATATCTTCGTCGTACTATAATATCATTTTATTTGTCCAAGATATTCGAGTTTAGTTGAAACAACAGGTTCTCGATATCTAATTTTCATAGTTACTGCTGGTCTTCATTCTTTAACCAGAAAAGTAAGGAACATTCCTTAAAGACATGTGCGTATAACAAGAGAGAGGCACTTTAAATACTCGCAAACAGGAACATAAAAGTCCATCACAGAAGTTATATTAATGTCGATAAACTTTTATGCAGCGATTTCTATACAAAAGAATGGAAAAAGTTTTGATATGAAAGAAAATGTTTCTTAAGGTAGTTGCGACACTGATTCCATCATGTTTTACCCTGTTTTCTCGTCAGGAACATAATGCAATCAAGGCGAATCATTCACCTTAGACTTGCTTCAAGGTTGAGCTCAAAATGAGTGCACAGCAATATTATTTGTAAACATTCTCTCTAATTCATTTCCACTTGTTATAGAACTACATTAACCGTAGTACTCCCAAGCCTATTTTTAGCGATAAAAATAGAATGCATTTTGAGAAAGATATTCTTTTTCTCTTTTCAACAAGCATCTGATTAAAACTGAGTTGTTTCTAAGTATTAGTCAATCAAAAATGACTAAACTAATAGGTTTTGTTTATTTAGAACAATTAATACAAAAAACGCGTTTCACACTATGCTGTTTGCATACAGGCTCTGAACATTTGTAGCATGTGTTAGAAACTTGGAACCCCCCTTTGGAACCCTAAGGTTTTCCAAAACGGTTTCTAGAAAACGTATTAACAGAAATATGCTTTTTCGATCTTTTCGATCTTATGATCACGTTTAGCAGACAACATTAATCATATCCTGAGGTTTTGAGTTTGTTCTGATGTATTTTGAGTGAATAATGAATTTTCTAATATTAGGTGAAAACCGCCTGAAAACCCTAATTTTGTAAAACTCGCTTTTCGCTAGATTTTTAATTTTTTCTAAAAACCAATATTGCCACGAGACTCAGCATGGTTGATTACTCATAGTCCATCCGTCTTTAAGGCTACCAATAGTCATCGGGTGTTAGTCTTAGGACTCGTAGGAAATCCGATGCAACGCCCGAACCGCGCAAAATCAAGGCCTCGCCTGGCTTCCATTTTCAAGAAAACATCCCGAGCTATCAGCTCATGAAAAAAATCAATACAATCCTATTGGAAAAGTCTGACACACGACCTGATTTTTCAAAGATCTCCTAGAAAATCTGTTTCAGAAAACTCTTCTGAAAATAATTTTGCTTGTGAAAATATGCCCTCAAGTCTCCTCTTTCGCATGGCGAAAACCGGAACTCTGAACAAAATATTTTCATTTTATTTTCATTTTTCCGAGAACAGGGTCCATTTGGACCCTGGTTGGTAGTACAAGGGTTAACGTTCATTTGAACTTTTAAGAAAGTCCTGACAGATATTTCTAAAACAGCTTCAATCTCTGATTTCTGTAAGTTCGTCTGTATATTTCTCAATTGGAGTTCTACATGTAATTGGTATTTGATCTCAAAATAAAAGTGAGAGCAGTTAATGTTTTATAGTTCGCGTATGAAAATTACCGATAAGGTGACATTTGTCATATGTGAAGAAAACATTCACCCTTGGACTTTCAGAGAATGTATATCCGTAGATATTACCGCTAATATCAGTTCTAGAGCCATTCTAGCATCCTATGAATGAGGCGGAATGGCTGAGCCCCAATCCTCTGTGCGTCAAATAGGACCGAACTGATCTTTGCTACATCCTGAGAGTCACTAACAACAAAGCGATCTTACACCGAGGATACTCACAATCGCTACAAAAACATCAATCTGTAATGCATTTCTCACTTCTGTGTATTTTATTTGAGATCTTTCTACAGTAAACATTGATTGAGTCTATGCCATAGACTCAATCAATGTCAGAAAAAAATACACCAAATCTAAAGACTTCGTTGCTGTAGTACAGCAACGAAGTCTTTAGATTTGGTGTATTTTCTCATAAAGTAGACTTATTCTGAGACACAAAATAGCTAAAGAAAAATTTCAATTGTGCAAGAATAAAGCAGGAACGACTTAAGTGTTCTTACTCTCTCACTGGAACTGCTGTGTACTTACGCTGTAAATTAGTTACTTTTTTATTTAATCCTACTTTGCAAAAGCAGGAAAAGCAAATACAAGCAGTTTGACTGTCTTATATAACGGTAGTATTTATTTCGTTTCGTTTAAAATGAAAACAAAAAACGTAAATTTCTTCAATCACGCACGTGTTTGTCGTATAAGTCATAAAATGCGTATCTCTATATAAATCTTTCTAGCGAGAAAACGTTAGAATAGTATATATGCATGGATATATAACTTAGAACCGATATTTATGATACTTTATTTCACTTCTTCTTTTCTGTATAGACTAAATGTCTTTTTTTCCTCTTCGCTGTTACTACTCGACGTTCTTATGGGTATTTTTGAAAGATTCTTGTCTCTTGTCATTTCAGACAAGAATCCTCAATTTTGTCTTGATAGACCGGACAAGATTCCTCGTTTAAGTTTTATTGATTTTTTATCTTTTTCGTTAAAGATTCTTCTCTGAAGTGGCAAGATTCGTTGGCGACAAATCACCAATTTGTTTTGTCGATTCCCGTGCTAATTATAAGTTATATAATATAGTTCAATACTATACATCGATGTCTTTAAAAAGTCTTTTAAATCTCATAAGATTCTTGGCGGGAGACAATCAAGTCTTTATGTGCGCTTGTATTGGCATCAGATCGTCCAGCTCCTATATATATGAAAAGAAAAGATCTTGTCCGTATGCTAGGTTAGTGAAAGGAAAAAAAGAACTAGTTTTATTTTTGTTAATGTATGTTAGTCAATATATAAAGAGCTTTAAAATTTTTACCATTTATCCTCTTTCTTTACTCAGCCAGTTTTTCCATTAACCGTCAATGTTTGCAAAAACATAAGGTGAGCTGTCGATTGTAACCAATATTTGTGCACAAATAGGTAAAACAAATTTCTTTTAACAACTCATTTAATTATGCTCGCAAAAACATGGTAGACGAACAATAATCAATATATTTTCCGCTTCTACATCAACTACGGCCAAACGTTCTTTAAATGAAGATAAGGGATATTCTGTTATAGTACCATTAGAATTTCCAACATTCAAAACCGATGGATGTTGATTATTATTATACCCATTTAAAACTGTATTCAGCTTTGTCTGATCCTCTATAAACGTATGTGCAAAAAATGACCATTCATCATTATCTTTCTTTATAATACATACACAATGAATAATACTATCTTGTTCTAATAATAACACACTATCTTCATATATTCGATTAGCAAATAAATTACTACGTATCAGTGAGTTTTTGTACCAACCCTTTTTACAATAATAATAATTTGCGACATTAATTGAAACGAAATAGTAGAATAAAATTCTATTTTTTACTAGACGACACGAAAATAATTTACAAATGCATACTGCTGATGATTCCTTTTTTTTATTTAATAGAATTTTTGACCCGAACTCACGAAATATTGACGTAAGATCTTTGTCTTGATTGAAAATATATAAACATTTTAAGAATAAAACAAATGAATTTATTATTTGTGTTGAAGGATTTTTCATACCATGGACTGACTCTACCAATAAACCGTTCAAATTTTCAAATCCAAAGCCGGACCATGAATGAATAGCATTATACACTTCTACATGTAAACCTAATGTAACATATCGTGAATGACGGATACCATCTCTTCAAACCAATAAAGTTTCTCAAAATTTTCAACAAATGAATTTAATAGAATTGTTGCTTTTTGAACTTCATCCCCCGTTTTTTTTGTTGTACATAAGAGAAATATGGCATGTATAAATGATAAATAATTTTCAGAATATTCATTAGGGAGATGTTTAACTAAGATCGGAAAATAACAGAAGAAAAAAATACGTATTTCATTTGCTTTCCATTTGTGAACGTATTTAATTTTTCTAACTGTTCTACTAACACCAGATGGAACATACACATTTTCTTTTATATTATTATTAATTTCATCTATATATGATCGAAGACACCATGGAGCGGTTAAATTACTATTGAACCATAACGAATATAAACGTTTCAGTGCTCCCAAGTGAATACCGTGCATTGTTTCGATTACATAACCATGAACGATGTCGAAATGTTTTAAGGTGGAAAATGGACGAAGATCAGAAACACCTCTAACACATTTCTTGGTATCACCAGCTTTATCGGCACAATCATCAATTGATTCACGTGTTCTTAACGGGCCATCTGGCTCGTCGTTATTATATGGATACACCAGTGCTCGGCTAGCCGAATACTTTTCCGGATCTATTTCTTTCAGCATTTGTCCTAGTAACAGTAACAAAAGTAATATTTTAATTTTTCTGAAGAATGGAACAGTTTTTACCTGACTGCTCACAAATCCCACAACCGTATTCACCATTAAACTGTTTATGATTTTGTACCTTACAACGTACCGGTTTGTCGACAGGTGATATAAAAATATAAGCGCGAGCCTGAATTCAGAAATTTGAGCAACCTCATGATAAAGAAGCGCAAAAAATAACAATAAGTCGAAGTAAGCAGGTGCATTTTAAGCCAGAATTAAAATTTTTAAAAAACTATACCTATTTTTAATATATATAAAACTATACTATTTTTTAAAACTATACCTCAACTTCTTCATTGTAAGGATTCATTAGTTTAATGCCATTTTCAAGTGGAGACATTATTTCAGCCATATGTTCTAGTAAACTGACCATTCTTTTTCGATCTATTTTGGTATGTGCTGGCCAACATGTATACAGCAGCATATTTTCATATGAAAAACGGGTTCTTAACGGTATTTCATTAACAACGAAGTATAATGGCCAAACTGATAAATTATTGTTTTGAGCATATACCTTAATTCCGTCACAATGAAACTGAAATGTTATTCTAATAATGTTTGGATTCATTAAACGCTCTCGTGTTATTCGTTTTGAGTATTCTTTTGATACCGTTATGTCTGATGGGTCATTATCAAACGTTGTTCGTGTAACAGCTTCATAAAAATCATAACATCTAAATAGAAGCTGCAATTGTTGTTCAACACTTAAAACTTCAAATTTAATTGGATCATCACCAATATGGCCCATTTGATATCTACATATATCGTTTGTACAGTGATGAAGTGAGTCAGATAATTTATTACATTTCGGACACATGATTAATTGTTCCTTTTCGATTTCTATAGGACATTTGTTGTATATTGATTTTTTTATCCTATAAATTGACTTAACGTTTAAATCTGGTCTAATTAATGAGACTGTAAACAAATGATGTATAATAAATTAGATCACCAATAACAGCCTCTGTTAAATTATGACGATATTTGAGTAATATTAGCATATTTTCTACATCTTCGATTGAAACTGTTTTCTAAAGAGAACAAACATAGCTTATCAACACCTTTTGTTACGGTTTATAGAACCAATTTCACGAAATATGCTTGCCTTTGGAATAAAAATACCATCGCTATTATTTGTATCAGCATCATTTATGTCCAAAGACAAACTACTGTTATCGGAGGAACTGGTGCCTCCATCAGCTTCATCGATGTCCATTTGCTCATTTTCATCAGTCTATGACATAGCAGAACATTATGGAAGACAGGAACAACCATAAACAAATATAATGTAATAACTTACAAATACGAGTTGATGCAATGGTTGTGTGGAAGGAGGTGAGAGATTCGTCGAAGAGGAAAACGACTTATCAGAAGAGCTAGAAGACGAATCTCTCACTGTAGCATATTGTGCTTCAATATCTAAATTGCCTTCCTCTAAATCGGCTAATAACTGTCGCTGACGTGAACGATAATTGCTTGATGTGGATGTCAGTTAGAAAATAAATGCTACAGTTGAATAAACATCAAAAGCTTAATTGCTCCGTTCCATCCAGACATGCACCGTAATCGATAGTCTCGGTCTTGAAAGTGTTGGTATTGAATAGTATAAGAACTTCTGCCTTTTTTCTTATTGCTCTCTGTGTGAAAGTAAAACATTAATTTTTAAGAGTATGTTATAAATTAGTTTTTACTGTAGCTCGTTAAGTTCTTGACCTTGATTGAGCTAGAGTAAAAACCAATTTTAAACGATACTTTTAAAAATTAACGTCTTACCTTCACACAGAGAGCAATAAGAAAAAAGGAAAAGTTCCTATACCATTTAATACATCGTACCGCTCGAGATCAATACCATGTAATACCAGCACTATTCAGATCGATACCACTCGAGATCAATACTTTCGAGACGTATTGGCGCTGGTGCATGCCCAGTTGTACCACCGATTACAGTGATCAGAATAAACACCCAGCTCTTCCATCTAAACATATTCACGATTGAAATAAAATCGTCAGATCATTTCATAAAAAAACAGAAAACGTAGTAAATAAATTTATTATTATATTGTTATAAAACAAAAACAAACAACAAAGAAAATAAGAAGTGTAGAGCTACTAATATCATTATTAGGCTCTGACAAAGTCCACAATTTTTTCCGAGCTTTCGAGATGTGTTTATTAGGGAACAAAATGACGATAAAGAAAACATTCACAACAAAAAACACAAGAATGTTTCTCACTCTTATTGTACTGATAAAAACGTATATCGAATCTATGCACGTTTATCTGAGTCTTTTTATCTGAGTGAGAACCATTCTTACTCTTTTTGTTGCGAATATTGTCTTTGTCGTCATTTTATTCCCTGATAAACGCACCTCGAAAGCTCGGAAAAAATTGTAGACTTTGTTACAGCTTAATGATGATATTAGTAATTACATGCTCCTTATTTTCTTTATTATTCTCTACTGCAATTCCTTCTAATTATATAGACTTGGAAAGAATTTGCAGCAGACGGAAATAACGCTCGACTTTCAAATTAGATTAGTTTTATGTATATATCATAGAATACAACATGAGAATTTGTTCATTTTTAAGCAGATGATTAGCTATATTATTAATTTTGATAGACAAAGAAAGAATATAGAATACAGAAAGAATGATAGAAAAAGCGATTTAATTGCATATAAACTGTTAAGAAATAGTAGATTTTTTATGAGAAGTAAGTTACTTAGACTATAGTAAGAAAAACGTGTTCTTCTTGTTTCCAGAGAACAAGTTGAAGATCTCATTTAAGTTCTTTGAAATATAAAGAAGTTAGTTGTTATTTTTCAACAAAAAAAGAGCTTTTCACTCATTTTAGTTTTTCCATTCATTTTAGATCAGAACTTTCGCTTTTTCATGACTTGGAAAACATACATACGATTTCTATTGAGTTCTTTAAAGATGTCGAAGTTTAAAGAGGAAAAGAAAATCACATATGTCAATCACCGATTTCTAATACGAATAGAGCGCTTGAGCTTTCCTCATAGAAACGTAAACTTACTTTCAATTTCTATTTATGAACAGCAATGTGTACACTTTAAGGACTATTTGTTCTTGATAATAGTTCTAAAATTCGACCTACGAATTGAGTAGCTAGGTCATCTGGAACCTGATTCGACCCAGGTTGATTAGCTTCCAAACGAAGGTGGAATTAAGATGTGAATTACATAGTTTCTTCACTTATGTAGGTCTCCAGTTGACAATATTTATACCGTTTCAAAAAATAATCCGTTGTATGATCACAGATATAGTGCTGATTAAAGTAGTTGGCAGTACAAAGAAGGATTAAGGTCCAGATTGTTGGAAAAATGAAGAATAAAAATGTGTTCTTCAATCTGAAGTTTTCTGGAAAACAAACGCTCCAAATAGGGATCTGGACAATGACAAAATCAATTTCTGTTTTCCGTAAAATGAAAAAATCAGTTTTGAAAAATTTCAGAAAACTCACATCAGATCCCCATCTCGGACAAATGAAAAACAAAAATTCAGTTTTTGAAGAACTCGTTTTTTTTTCAAGTGTATAATGATCATTTTCTGTGCAAAATTCAGTTGATGAGTCGCTGCTGACTGTGTATCATTTCACACTGGTGCCAAAAAAAATATATCATTCCGCACCAGTGCGCACCCGTGCCGTACGAGTACCAGTCGGCACTAGTGTACACCACTACGAGAGAAATGTTCAAGTTTCGCACCGGTGCGCACCAGTGCCGTACCAGTGCCGATAAAAATTTTTTTTGTAGGGTCGTTCTCAGAAACTAGACCAGAACAGGAGCTCAAATTAAAAGAATAAATTATCCCCCACGTATAGATCTTATAGCCAAAATCTGGATGTTGTAGCTTACGTGCTTTTCGAGAAGCAGAGATATATCTTTCATATTCCTATTTTCATATACAGTGGCCGTCAAAATTACTCACCCACCCCTATAACCTAGCATTCTCTGACTCACCACTGAGGAAAGACCAACAATAGAAGTCTACCGTCAGTGTCATTCGGTAGTTCATAGTGACTAGTCAACATCCACGTGTGCCATAGATTTCACTCCCTCGTACTAGTATTTTGTTTCATGAGATATAATCAGCTGTCTAATTTTCAACGCGTCAAAATTATTCACCCACCTATGGAAAAATATCTGTCGTATTTCGAATAGCACGTTGGAAGTCATGACAATCTTCGAGAACATTCTGAAAGATACTTGAACAGTTTGTTCGAATAGATAAATATGTGCGCATTCTCTATAGAAGACCTAATTCTCGCATCATGGACCCAAAGAAGAAAGAACATAGCGATGACCTGCGAAGCCTTGTGATCGAACATCATTTGAACGGCAATTCTCAACGAGAAATACACAAAAAAGTTCTGTTGAGTCGAGAAACGGTGCGGTCGATGATAAACAAATACAAGAATACGAAGTGCATAGGAAAACTGACTATTTGGTCGAGTTGCTCGGAAAAAACCATATGTTAGTAAGATGAACCGTGTGAAACGTCTCAAGTATGCGAAAGAGATGTTAGGAAAGCCATTTGACTACTGGGATACTGTTGTCTGGTCAGACGAATCAAAGTTCAACTTATTTGGTTCAAATGAAAAGGTGATGGTGTAGAGAAGTCGGAAGGAAGAATTCGATCCTAAATGTACTCTACCAACAGTCAAGTATGGAGGCGGCTCTGTGATGGTATGGGGCTGTTTTACGAAGAAAGGAGTTGGGAAGTTGTACATTTTGGATCGTATCATGGACCGCTTTTATTATCAGGAAATACTGGAGAAGAATCTGATACCAT
This sequence comes from Didymodactylos carnosus, assembly GCA_905250885.1. Lineage (NCBI taxonomy): Eukaryota > Metazoa > Rotifera > Eurotatoria > Philodinida > Philodinidae > Didymodactylos > Didymodactylos carnosus. The sequence continues at coordinate 4,633 of CAJNOQ010002430.1, read as the reverse complement.
CCATACGACAACTGAGCCTTGGAACAAATTTCACGTTTATGCATGACAACGATCCTAAGCATATCTCGGCATTGGTCAGGAATTGATTGAGAAATAATGGGGTTAGAGTTTTGTAATGGCCATCTTCATCTCTGGATTTAAATCCCATTGAATATTTGTGGGACATATTGGAAGATTGTGTCAAGAAACGTCAGCCAGAAAACAAGGCAGAGTTGGCGTTGCATCTGATAGAAGAATGGAACAAGATTGAACTACCAGTCTTAGCAAAGTTAGTTGGATCGGTTCCCAGTAGATTGAATGAATGTATCAAGATGAAAGGCTATTCAACTCGTTACTAGACTCTTGGACATTTGTACTTACGTTGTAGAAAAAGATGTTTTCCATAGGTGGGTGAATAATTTTGACGCGTTGAAAATTAGACAGCTGAATATATCTCATGAAATAAATACGAGTACGAGGGAGTGAAATCTATGGCACACGTGGATGTTGACTAGCCACTATGAACTATCGAATGATACTGACGGTAGACTTCTATTGTTGGTCTTTCCTCAGTGGTGAGTCAGAGAATGCTACGTTACAGGGGTGGGTGCATAATTTTGACGGCCACTGTATGTGACAGAGGCAATTGATTTACTACAACTTATCTATCCTGTTTGGTTGTAACTAGATACTATATTACTAATTGCTGCTGATATACACTTATACTCTCTTATTATTGTTTCTAATCTCTTTTCATTCCTCTCACTTTTCTTTATTATTACAGAACGTTCAACACCACTAAAACGACTTATTTTTGTCTACTTTTTCAATAAATGAAAAAACTAAATACAAGAAAAAAATTAATTAAATTACACACATATTTATATAGTGTGATGAGCTACCTATACAATCATATATTACTCCCTGTATGATAATATAATATGAATAAATATGTGTTTTTACTATACCTTGCAATCAGACAAAACTGAAATCATCTCTATATCATCTACGAACAGAGTCAACGCTCAGAGAAATTTCAAACAACAGGTCGTTTGACAGAATTGAGAAATCACAACTAAGAATAGATAGTGATGAAACTGCTGAAAAGCCTCAATCACGTACGAATCGTCTCTATTCCAATATTAAATCATTGTTACTGTATGCTTCATCACCATTTTCGATTCCACCAGCCCTATAATCAACCATTAAAACAAAAAATATTATCCTAGCATCAATATAGTCATACACTTAATTTTTCTTCTCATTCATATAAATTATTTTTATTCTATTTTAATTCAATTCACTCACATTTGGGGCATACTATCTCTAGTTTAATAATAGAAGATAAAATTATTGCACGAGAATTTTATAAACTACCGCAATCATGTCTATTAAAATTCACAAGTTTAAAAATATTAAAATTAATAATAAATTCCATTGAAAACAAAAGTTGTGTTATCACATTTTTGAAATCATTTTTAAAATTAAATTTTTTTCAATAATTAATTCTTCTTTATCGCATTCAGTATGATAAAATATTCTATCAGCTTATTAGTTAAATGATGAACGTTTACGTTGGTCGTATAATAGTGGATACTGCAATTTCTTCCTACTAATCCATTTTTAAAAAACTAAAAACTTATTTATCATTTCTAGGAATTATTTTTAATGTTGATAAATAACTATAGAATAAAAAATTTGTTGCCGTCACTTTATGAATTAAATACAAAAATAAGTATTCGCGGACATATTTGGTCAAATGAACACATATGTCTGTTTAAATATATATTATTACAAGCACCTTATTTACATAAACTAAAAATAAATTATGTTTAAAGCTACATCTATACTAATGGGAATATAAGTGGATCAGTCTCGATAACGCTACATAGAAGTAGTATAAATAAATGAAGGGACATTCCTGTTATTATCATAAACTTCTCACTTGCTCAAAAACGGTTACAATATCAATTAACGGTACAATAAAACAAAAAGCACGTTTGGATATAGATCGTTTCTCATATATAAGAGATCTCACTACGAATGAAATAACATATGGGCATTGTATTAATTATTTTTCTCAAAACTGTCACTGTCGTCTTCACACATGTATTATTACGAAAACAATATTGTGAAACCCTGCTACTCAACTATTTTAAAACGTTAGAATAATATTTTAAAAATTTGTAATAACAAATAATTTGTGCTACATTCTTAAGGAATTTTAAGCGAGTACAAATGCATAACGAATTAGATAGTACCATACTGTTATAAAGTACATGGTTAGATTTTATTCAAATCCACAGTAATTCTATCTCAAGCTTTCGACGTTTCTATCTCATTCGTTCTCCTGATGATGCCGAGTGTTACTCGTCGAAAGCTTGAGATAGAATTACTGTGGATTTGAATAAAATCTAACCATTTACTTTGTAGCAGTATGGTACTATCTAATTCGTTATATATTTTCAACTGCTGTACCAATTAATTTCTGAGTACAAATGCATTGTTCTAGAATTTAACATAGATAAGCAGTCAATTTTAACCAAACAACTGAGATACTTTTTGAAACCAAAACCTAGACTATTTCGCGAAGCACGCTTCCGTGAATTTTTGAAAATAGAATTTAAAGTTCTTCTTATGTCTCAACCACTAACAAAACAAAATACATGCATTTTATCGGCCGAACCAACTCGGTATTACAGTTTTCATATCAGTTTCACTTTTCTCCTTCTCAATTTGGCTTTCGTCCAAAACGTTCTACAGTAGATGCTCTTTTCTTCATTACAAACCATCTCTATCACTCTTTAGATAAGGGAAATAAACTCATCGGAATATCATTCGACTTTGAAAAGGCTTTCGATAGAATTCCAGATTCTATTCTTCTTCAAAAGCTTGCTGCTGCTGGTATTTCCGGTTCTCTTCCTGAGTGGTTTAAATCTTACCTTTCTGATCGTACACAAAAAGTGGTAGTTGATGAACCATATTCCTCTGAGGTTTTCGTTACATACGGGGTTCCACAGGGATCAATTTTCTTTCTTATCTTCATTAACGATCTTTCTTCTTCGCTGAAATCTTCTGTTTTAATATCTTTATTTGCTGCTGATGTCTTTTGTTTGACACCAGTTCTAAACTCACAAAAATGTGTAGATGAGGTTGTTTCATGGTGTGAACTGAATCACGTGAATCTCAACATCACTAAATGCCAATGGATTCTTTTCTCTACCTCCAAAAGAGCTCTACCGTCTGTCTCTCTTTCTATCAAAAATACTAGTCTTGAACGCGTTTTCGATCTTAAACTTCTAGGTGTACTTCTTTCTCATAACCTTACATGGAAAAATCATCTTGACCATATTGCAGCCAATTCTAGAAAAATGCTAGGTTCAATCTCACGTGTATTTCGCTACTCACCGTCTTTTCTTCGTTTGCATCTATCCAGAATTTGTGTAAGACCCGTTCTTGAATATGCATGTGTCCTATTCGACTCTGATTTCAAGTCTCATTTAAAAGTGTTAGACAAAGTACAATGTCTTGCTTTGCGCGTTATTCTTCAAGATTATGCAAGCAGCTCTACTTCTCTTCTTTTTAAATTAAAAATTACGCCTCTGTCAACCCGTCGCCAATACTTTCGTCTCATCTTTTTTCACAAAATCTTCTATGGTAAAAGTCCAATATCTTCATTTAACTTTCTATTGCCTCTTACCACCCCCGTCACTCTTCACGTAAGGGACATAACAAACGTGTTGTAGTATCCAATCTCAAATTAAAAACATCTGCTGGCTCCTTCAAACCAAAAACCTCTAAAGAATGGAATAATCTCCGATCTCCTTTGGCTCTTCAATCTAATCATTTTGCGTACAAAAAGATGCTAAGGAAAGAGCTTGGCTTTAATTACAGGACTTTCTTAGCGTTCTCTTCTATTCTGGTCACTGTGAATAGCTGCTGATATTTTGTCTTTTAGTGTTAAAAATCACTTCTTCTAATTGTTGTTCATTGGGGATTTGCCCTTACAACTATTGAGCTTTTTGTTTCCTTTCTTCTACTTTTTTTCTTCTGTTTTTTGTTTCCCTTTTCCTTTTTATGTTTTTGTGTTTGTAAACTTTGTTTGTAGGTATCACATGATTTTCTGATTCTTCGGAAAACCTCAAGTGACTTCATGTTTACTTCTTGTGATAGCCCTGCTCTTGCTAAATAAATTGAACTTGAACTTGCGGAAGGACAGAGACAATTCAGTACTATCTGCTGGAGTGTGTGTTATTCCAAGCTGAAAGGAAAATTCTTATAAGAGAAATCGCACTGATAAAAAACACTGGATTGCTTATATTAAACAATAAATCCTAACCTGACATACATCCTAACCTAACATACATCCTAAATGCTAACCTGGTTGATCTTCTTGCTGTATCTAACCGGATTAGACTCAATCGAGAAAGTGGGGAGTGCCCATTTAGGATCTTGAAAAATAGTAGAAGGCGAAAATATTTTCTTCGTACCTCTAATGGAGGTAACTTGAGACGGGATACAAGATCCTTCCCCGATGTATCAAAATCCCGTGTAATCATGTGTGCCGCAAGATTTTGTACAGATTCAAGTGAATTCTGTAATGTCTCGAACTTGCTATCATACAATGCACAGGCGTAATCGAGCTTGCTCAAAA
>CAJNOQ010002429.1:0-24382 GCA_905250885.1 Didymodactylos carnosus | reverse complement strand
TGTTGAAGTGATAGAATTTTTTTTCAAAATACCCAGCTGAATTTTGACAAAAAATTAATGGTGACGATCTAGAAGCTTGGAAATATATGCTTTGAATGGCCTTTGAATATATTTGAACTTATTAATTCCAACTTCCACGTAAGTTCATAATAACGAGATCGATCGCTCACAAAAGTGTTCCATGAAGCTCCGTTTCGGTCTATATGGTAGACATCAAATACTACCTATCCTGAACAAATGGCGGTTTCATCTCTTCTTGTTCACGAGAAAAACGAAATGTACGTTTTTCACCCGCATAACTTCTCTAATTTTACTCGAATCGAAAAAATTCCATATCTACAGAACGAAAAGTTCGGGAAGCCTATAAATTTGGATTTACAGATTCTCGATCCCGCTCTACAAGATGAGGCTATTTAGAAAAAAATCTGAAATAGTCATTGAGCACGCTTCTGTGAGAAACAGCCGTCTTTCTCGTGCAATGACTCATAGGTGGACGAATGATTTTTCGAGCCGCGGTATATTGATTATTGAAACTTTCTATTATAACTTATTCCCATAGTAAACTGTAATCTCTGAAAGGTTGGTTTAACTCCTTTGCGTGATGTAGAAAAAACAAATCATCAGCAAGAATACTCTTAAGAGATATTTTTCTACGATGAACGATTCAGATTTGTGAGAGACGAACGTCTGTTCCTACCTGTAACATTTTCGACAATAAAAAATAAAGATGTTGACTATATTGTAAGGTTGGAAGTTATTTATAGAAAATGCTCGGCGAATTTCAAAGAGAACCTATAGGAATTCCTCCTTGAATTTCCAGTTTATTAGAAAATCGTCGGTGAATTTCCATAAATAATTCCCAAGAAAGTAGAAACTCCTTTTTGATTTTCTATAAACTGAAAATTCCTTGGCGGATCTGCACCGAGTGGCTGCGCGACCAGGTTGTATTGTGGTTGATCCCGCTCATGTTTTTGAGAAATTTCTGGTGAACGTCTCCAATTTTGGAACCTTCCTACCGAAACTTCGCACCACTACTGTCTCTGCTTAAATAAAAAATTCCCGCTGGCATAGGCAGAATTGTGATCTAAAGTAGAAACTGTCGAAGCTTATTTAAGTGTAATATGGGTGTCTTTACGTGACGCTCTTATACCTACACTGATTGCAAAACAAAAAGATGAATAAGTATTTGGTCTAGAAATTCCTGAGCTAATTTCCATTTTCTAGAAAATCGCCGGGGATTTTCTAGTTTATAGAAAATCAAAATCGAATTTCCAGATTTTTGGAAATTATTTATAGAAATTCAATTGATTTTCTATAAACTGAAAATTTCTAGTTTATAGAAAATCCTCAGCGATTCTCCACTTTTATAGAAAATCGAATTTATAGCAATTTTTTTTCTATTTTCTATAAAGTAGAATCAAAATTTTCCAGAAAGCTGGAAATTCGTCAAGGAATTTCTATAAGCCAGAAAATCCTCGGCGATTTTCCGTCGATAAACTGGAAATTAATTTAAGATTACAGTGTCTTTTTCATACCTCTCTTAGTTCTAACTCTGCTTGTCGTTTTTCTTCCGATGCATTGCCTTTCGGTTGCTTTTGTCGCTGTAACATATTGCTGGTAATCTGACGAATTCTTTTTTGAATTTGTATATCACGTTGTTGCCTGGATAACATGAAAACACAAATGTTAAATGATAAGTATATTATAAATTTATTTACCTCTCTTCTTCTTCTCTATAGGCTGTTTCCGGTGAACGATTTCGTTTGCTTTCAAATTTGACAGCATCTTCTACAAATTTTTGTTGATCTTTATTCATTATATCTAGATAGTTTGGATCAATTCCGAATGGTGCAGTTTTCACAGATTCTTGATAATCTAAACAAATTGAATTGCAGATTCTTATTCTAGTGTACATTTTTTTAGGTATTTACCTTTTCCTTTTATAAGACGTTTTCGTCGCACTAGTTTTTGACTTTCTCGATACTTTTCTTTCCAGTCTTGCAACAGTTCGGAATTTTTTGATTTTTGCAATTCTTCATCAATTTTAATGTTTCGCTGCTAAAAAAAGTACGAAATCAACTCAGATTTGAAAACAATATTGATAGTTAACGCTATCTCTTAATACTACAGCAGTATGAATTGAAAAGAAGTGAAATATTCTCTTCCCACGAAAGCTTACTCGAGGAATATTATAGTAATAAAACGTATACAGCCTGTATCCACTTAACGTACCTGTAGCTGCAATCATATATATGAATATATATGTTACAGTAGAATTTAAAATTCCACTAGTGGAAATCAAAATTTCAATCTCCACTGAATTCTTGCCAGTGGAAATTGAAATTTTAAATTCCACTGAATTTTAATTTCCACTGTAACATATATGAAAGCTCTGAACGCTGTCAATAGGTCAAATGACACTAAGTCGAGATCAGATGCTGTATGGCAACTTCCCCTCATACTTCACCAACCCACCTATCTCCATATACTGGTATGCACAACCACCGGGTGCGCCAAAATGACTGCAACATCGCGTATTTTACATATATCTCAGTACAAAAAAATAATGAAATCTTCAAATTTTTCTTAAAAGATGCACAATTCAATTCCCTACAAACTTCTATTTATCTCAATTTAAAATAATAGAAATGAACGTTTTTATAGGTCACATAGTGTGATGATATGAATTGCATCTACTGCCCACACGTCTTTTTTATTAATTTGTTTTTTTCTATACAAACAAATATTTAGTTTTTAAAACATAACTCACTGCTAAATAGCTCTTGAAAGCCTCTGTCGATTGTGCATAAATCCGAAGTTTTATAATTCTCATTCTTTCGGCGGCACTTTCTGCAAAGTCATATTTTGAGTATGGCGACGTTTTCTTTCTTGGTTACGTGCTCCTTTTCAAAAAAACATTCTAGAAATGTCACAAACGGCCAAACCGAGTTCATTTTTACAGTATTTTGTGGAAAACGGATTTCTCTTTTTACTTGGAGCTTAAATAGCATGTGATAAAACGATTCAGTTGGATGAAAACCTGAACACTATCAAGAAGGCTGTTTTTGTTGTAGTGAGGATGAGGGTGAGGATGTGCGCAGGGATGGCTCAGGTAGGCCATTGTTATTAGGCACAAGTAGATTGTGATCAAACGCTTACAAATAATTCTGAAAAAGCATTTGATATTCAATCGTATTACAAATAATGCGTTTTTCAGATGCGCCTGTTTACAACCTGAAAAAAATCGGAAAAAACATAGTAAAAAATGCGTGGTAGTCAAAAAAATGTTCAGTTCTATTATTTTACATTGAGGTAAATAGAAGTTTGTAGAGGATTGAATTGCGCATCTTTTTAAAAAATTTGAAGATTTCATTATATTCTGTACTTGCCCAGGTAAAGAAAAAAAAGTGATTGACTGGCGTCCGGACTAGTACGAAATGTCTGAACATCCCGTCCAGACTAGTCTGGAAAACGATTATTTTTTAGAAATGTCCGAGAGTACGTTTTGACGTACTCCCTGACGCCAGTTAAGGACGAAGAGGTCCAAAAAGTTAAAATGACGCTCATCAGGTCGTGTGACCTGTGTATAGTCAAGACTATGGCGACGGTCGCGGCTTGCAACACAGTCATACTGCCCGTCTTGACAGCATATGTGCCTCTAATTAAATCGTACGCGTCGTCCGTTAGTATGGTTGGACGTCGCTCCAAGTTTTACGTCCATACTAGTATGGTTTTTTGAAAAAGGTTTTAGAAAAACGTCCAAAATACATGGCGTTTCCTGAAACAAGCCTCTGGTACTTTTCAGAAGTAGATTTCTGACATACTCTTCAGGTAAGAGGTACTCGTCATGTCAATACCTACAACATATGTGAAAATTGCATCTCAATAATAGAGTCCTGCGGGTTTGAAAATTTTCGAACCCGATTCCGATCCGATCTCGTAGATTTGAAACCCGTCCCGAATCCGAACCCGCCAGAACTTTTTCGGGATCCCGAACCCGATTCCGATTTTTTCAAATAAAACCCGTCCCGTATCCGCTCGAATCCGAAATATTTTTTTGTCTACTGAAGTAGTGCTCTCTTTCATTTTAACGTTAGTGAATTGCTACCCGTAGAGGTACAAAAATAAAATGCATCTGGTCGGTTGTACGTCTAGTGCGAAACATCTGTCCGTTTTCTTTATTTTCCATTGTTTTTTATTTATTTAGAATTGTCTCTTATCTCCCCCTATATCAAACTAGAAGAATCGGGATCGGAAACAAACCCGATCCCAGATGAACTGAAACCCGTCTCGAATGCGAAAAAAAGCTTTCGGGATCGGATTAAACCCGCAGGACTCTACTCAATAGCTCAAAATCAGTAGGCTCTATGATTTTAAATATTTTTATGTAATTTTACACATATTCTGGTAATGAATTTAAACAGTATTATTAAATATTCTCATTAATTATGAACAATTCATGAAAAAATTCTATATATATCATGGGCTGTACTCTTATGAGTTGAATAAAAAATGAGACATGAAATTTGATTAAAATTAAGGAAGATACTATTGAAACTAGAGTTAGATGTTTATGAAACAAATATCAAAATACTTACAAAAACTCATTCAAAAACTGATTTGATAGCTCTAATTGTTTAATCGTACTGGTGTGCGAATGTGATTAAGGTAAGTACTTAGCATCGCCCAAAATACGATATCTAGTTGATTTTACCTATTTAATATTGCAAAAAATTATATAGAATGTTTGTTTTATAGTCATTGATTATTGTATTATATGTACGGCAGAGATATAGTATTTTGCGCGATGCTAGATACTTACCTAGCAGGCCGGAATTACCCCAATCGAGAAAAATGAAAAAATCAGAAATCTAACCACGTCTTATTGTATTTTAATTAACTTCATTAGAATAGATGTTAATAATTTGAAATTTGTATGACAGGTAGAAGAGAAGAAGAGCTTTAAACTGGCGTAATTTCTATCTGATTAGGACCTATCGTAAATAAGCAGAGATTTGTGTGAGTAAACTCCATGTATTTGAATGAACCGGCCGGAATTACCCCACTCAAAATAGCTTATCGGTCGGAATTATTCCATATGGGGTAATTCCGGCCGGTTTGAAGGTCCCTGTCTCCTTTTGAATACTGGTCGAAAACGGAGAGGGATTTTTAGAAGATTTTTACATGAGCGGATAGAGAACTATTAGTTCTATCTTTATATTCAATAGCACGCTTATCCAATTAAAAACGCCTTAGAAATACGCAAAATACTAAGAAACTTTGTGCAAGTGGCCGAAATTAACCCATAGTACTCTACAGTTCAAAAAAAGACTTGTTAGTCGCCGAGTTACTAAAAGTTACTATTCTTCATTCTTGTGTTCGACTTGTTCATCGTCACTGACTTCGGCTTATTCGACTTCAGTCCCAACTGTCTTCAATACTTGAAGATTTCGTGCTGAGATGTACTGAGAGAACCAGAAAAAAAGAAAAAAGGTATAGACTATATTCTGTTTGTTTGTTCCTTTCTTTCTTTCTACGGCCAAATATCTTATCACTAGTGTTCAATCGAATTGTTGCTTTGAAAAAATTTAAAAGTTTTTCAGTTTGTCCATGTCCATTTAATGCAGGGCTCTAATGAATCTAGAGAGTCAGGTAGTATATTCAGAGGATGTGCACAGCAAATTCACCTCTCTGTTCCCTTATCCAAATAGGTCTCGTTTTCGCTAGTCTAATAAAGTGTTTTATATAACAGATACTGTTTTTCGTCTCGTTTAAAATGAGAAAAAAACGTTGGTATCGTCAATCATACACGTGCGCGAGAGTATGTATATCTATATCTATATATATGAGTGATTCTGGTGATTTTTGTACCGTTTTTAAGAAAAAAATGACCCAAAACGAAAGTGTCCAGAAAACTATTTGAACACTGTAGGTTTATAAAGGGTACTTGAAAGTCTAGAAAAAACTCTGTTTCCAAACTACCAAGTCCTTCTCAGCCCAAATCCTGGTTGTTCGCTTTTTGACTCAGGATCGAAAATGAGATTTTCTCTGCTTTTCAGCTAAAAAACCATAACTGAGCTTAAAAATGTATTGAAACATAGGTACTCTATCAACTGGCATCCTTAAAAAATGGCTTTTAACAATTTCTAAGCTTGGGCCTCCGGAAATCCTTTGCTGAACTGGTTTTCAGAAAACTGAGCCGACCATTCGATTCAGGGTGTCAGAATACGTATAATCGTAAGATTTGAGGCTTTATCTGCTAGCCATTACAACTCTAAAGATATGTTTGGGGGTGGGACATTTTGATGTCAATTACTTGAAACCAATTACTTGACATTGGTTTTCAAATTTTTTCCTTTAAAAATAAGCTAAAGCCTTGGTATTTACTGCATAACTTATGCTATCCATTTGACATGTATGGTAATAAAACGAGTTCTTAATTCCATGTAGTTCGGTCAGGAGGAAGTCAGAAGGGGGTAGGACAAATTGTATGTCACAAGCTACTGGACGTCAGTAAAATGTCAATTACTCAAAAACGAAAAAAGCTACTAACTTGCGGTTTTCAACAATCTATAGTGCCTGCTTTAGTGAACGTTTTGATCCAAAAACATTTGACTTAAAGTGCTTATTGGCTGCGTAGTAGACTTAAAAGGGGATGGGACACGGTTTTTGAACTTTTCGAGGACCAAAAATTCCATCGAAGTTTTCACAGAAACTAAAAATGATTGGGCAAAACTGAGACTGCAGATGGACAGAGCAGATAAAATACTGCACAAAAAGCAAAATAGGTTTTTTTTCCCCTTCCTTAACCCTTGACAGCTGTTCTCATTTTTGGATATGAGAGTCACTCATATCCACGTGGATCAATCTGTCCTCTTCTAACATTTTTCCAGTATTTTGCATATATCTCGAGATGTATGCAAAATACGCGATGTTGCAATCATTTTGGCGCACCCGGTATAAAGCATTAGTAAGCATCTTTTCATATAGCTCTGATTGATTTTTTCATCGATATTAGTAATTTAAACCTTCCCGTAGTAGTGGGTCGAGAATGAACATATGAATGAAATTACTAAAAATAATTGGCCATTCACACATGTTCGTCTTACTTTGAGTTTGAACAGTCGTTGTTCTTCGTTAGCACGGCTAACGAAACTATCTGTGGCTTTTGTATTATTTAATTTACTCAGCTGTTGTGGTTTTCTAAAACAAAAGAAGAAAGTTCAAAGAAACCCGATAACTATTCGGTGAGAAAAATTAGGTCACGTAATAGGGAAAAGAAATTGTTCATTTTATTATGAACAACTGTTTTGATACACCAGAGACCGTACTAGATAAATAAACTCCACCTTCTATTTTAGCGCGGGAATGTGGTCTCATCTCACTATAACCCATACGCTCATACTTAAAGCACAATTATAATGTTAAGGATGAATAATAATGTTCTGCTTTGTGATCCATAGGAAATAGACGACAAACGCTGCCCGAGCAGAAGAAAAATTCAATCATGTCCGGAACTAGACGTAAGACGACGAAAAAAGCGTATCTCCCAAAACAGCACAGCAGTGGATGAAGATGTGTGATTTAAGCTACGTAATGAAAATTTGAAAATGCTCCTCCATACTTTATTGGTTGTTTTCTACCATTACCATCATCATCATCCGATGCCCATATGTCGTTTATCAAACTAATGTCACGTTCTTGATCATAGTTTTCATCATCGGAATCTAGATAAAAGAAATCGTGTGAAGAGTATATTTTTCTAAAGGACGGAGGCCAAGTTTAAGCAAAATCTGTCCACAGTATTTTTAAGCTACTTTTTATCGAAGTTTATAAACCCTATTCTTCTATAAGTAAAAGAGAGGCAAACGCGTGTCTGGCATAGGAAAATTGCGCTTGAAAAGTCTATAAAATTCAAAATGAATGAAGTCTATCAGACATGAGATTGATTTTAGGTGAAAATTAGACCGACATTCAGTGGAACTTTATTTTGCTTTCTTTCTAAAAATAAAATTTTAAAAAAATTCGTTCTACTTCACGTCTCTATATCTTTTGCTATGTACATCAAAGACTAGACGTAAAGTGAAGTTGTTTTGAATAATAGAAGAAAGATGTACACGTTTTTCTGAATAGATCTACGCATGAGGAAAAGAAAGTTTTTATTTAAATGAATATGTGAATATATAAACACTCTATAGTAGTACTATAAATTTGTTTGTGACGAATGTGACTAGTACAAGATGAAAACAGAAAAGCATCGTAAGTGTAAAGGCTGCAATCAATTATTGGGCAACGACTGGATAAAGCTAGTATCGAGCAAATTTATATAAATATTTTTTTTGGCTTGGTCGCTCAAAAATGTGGATTTGGAATGAATCTCGGTCAAAGTTTGACAAATGGAAGCAAAAGACATGTCACGAATACGCCAAGTTAACAACTGGATATACTGATAGAAACAGCATGAACACGTTATCTCAGCATAGTATTAATCAACCCGTAAGTGCATTTCTTCGTTAACAACTTTTCACTCTTCTCATTTTTTCCCTGAAGAACACTCAGATTACCGCTCAAATTCTTGGGCACACAGTTGAGCTTCCAATCGATTGTACAAGAATATTGTACAGCTTTTCAAGCGCAATTTTTCTATGCCAAACACGAGTTGGCTTCTCTTTTACTTATAGAAGAAAAGGCACGAAACAGTCATACGGTCTTCGACTCCGGATATCAGTTGATCAAAAACATTTTTTCTCTATGCTCACCTAGTTACCAAGGACAAGTCATATACCACTTTGCACAGTTTTTCATTACCTATTTTTGTGCACCAAGCTTTATGCTACCTACAGTTTAGTTTTTGAAAAAAATCAGAAACGTTAATGCATTTCACACACTGTCCGACTCGGCAAGACTAGGAAATGTGTACAAACATTTTTTCTACAAACTCCGATCAAAAGTAACTTAAAAATACTGAGGACGGATTTCACTTGAAACTGGCTTCCGTCCTTTCCGCGTACCTAGTTCCCGATGAGCTATTTTTGATTGTCGTATATGCTCTTCCCTCAAGAATATTTGAATTGCTTTCAGTCCTTGTTTAATTACATCCAATGGAGGAAATTCGAGTGGATTTCCATCTAAGTTGAGGGCTGATAATGTTTTAACTTTGCCTAAAATAAACACAGAATGCTAGAACCATAGGCTTTTAAAATAATTCATTTCTAATTCATTTATAATACCCAATTCACTCGGTAACGTTTTGATGAGGTTTCCACCAAGAAGCAAATATCGAAGAGCCATATGTTTTTCTAAGCCTTTGTTTGGTACATTGTGTAAATGATTATTACGTAAATCAAGCCATTTTAATACAACTAGTTGAACAAATATATTCTCAGGTAATGTTTTTAACTCGTTACCTTCGAGATATAAATACTATGAACAAAATGGAAACAATGTGTACATGATGTTCAGAACTTCATACACGCTTACTTCCAGTGTATCAAACTTCAGCAATTTAGAAGGGAATTCGTTAATACATTTTTTCGTCAAATCAAGACAATTATATCCTTGAGAGTGAGCCGTTTCAATGAATTGATCAATACCACCATTGAAATTTTCGTCATTATTTGGTGCAGGAGTATTAAAATCTCGTTTTTGTTCTGTAAACCAATTTTCATCGCTTTGTGTTGATGTTTTGTTGTTGGTTGATAATTGTATATCTCCAATATGTTCTGTCATTCCATTGTCAATGTAAGAGTCTATATTATTCGTTTCGGCATGTACTAAATAATGGTCATTATTGACCTCCTTCTCCTCATAATCATCATGACTGTCCTCTGAAACAGATAACGGTGAATTCGCACTACTATTATTGTTGTTATCTTCTTCTAAATTCAAATCATTCGGTTGTTTTTCAGTATCAGAATCTGGTGAACAGAATTCTGTAGATGCTGATTTGATATCGTTTGTCATCCTTGGTATGTGGTAGTAAGCCAACAATGTACCACCATTATTTATAAAAAGTGATTGAATCTGAAGTAAAAACTCATGGATTTATGTGAGCATAAGTGGATAACATAAGATTTTGGTATGGTTTATATATATAGAGAGAGAGAGAGAAGGAGAGAAGAAGACAATGGTTGCATAGTCTCAGCAAATCTTGCCATTTTTATACAGGTTTTATAAAGAAACTGTTGGATTATTGCACGATTGAATCTACAGCGGCGGCAAAAATTTTCCGTACACCCATATCCTCTTTTTCTTTCGGTCATAACTCGGTAATGAAAAAAGCTTTTGACAAGTGGTGTGCATCAAAATATTCTCCACTCTCTCTAGTATATTTGTAGATAAAAAAATTTAGAAATATTCATTGTTGTTCTGTGTCGGCTCATTAAACCGAAAAGTGAGAACGTTTTCCGATGAGCAAAAAATTTTCCGTACAGGCAAAAGAAGCCTTTTTTTACGCTGTATAAGCACCGACAAAATATAAAAACTACATCGATAGAGGAGAGCGCGAGCTACATTTGGTAAAAAAATAATTTTGAAAAGCTTTTTCCTTAGGGTGAAAACACGACTTTAAGCCAAAAGTGTCATAGTCTTCAGTGTGACGTCGGAATGTCGAGAATGAGTGTGTGAAAAAAAAATCCTGATTATACCATTCGCAAGAGGGTTCAAAACTGAGTAAGATAAATATAGTGTGAAAGTTAACTGAGAGAATATCTTTTAATATTTTGGATCTTGACGCTATTTTTGACATATCTTTTCTGCACGGGAGGGTAAACATTTTTTGGATATCTTTGCGTCATCATATAGTCAAGTAATTACTGTATATAGGTATGAAAAGAGAAATTTAGACTTTTAAGTTCCGAGGGAAAAACGGGTTTCTGAGCATCAAAACCCGCTTTCCGCGCATAAAAAACATTTTTCATCCAAAATTAACGTCATATTCGTGCTCAGCGTCAAAAACTGCGTTTAGTGATGTGTAACTCGAAGTTTAGCAAAACGTTTGCTTTCATCTAAAAATAACGTCTGAAGACCTCGTTTTTGTGATAGACACTAAACATCTGACAGCGGAACAGAGGCATTTGTGACAAGCAAAATTTTTGCAAAAGCAAATATTTTGTTAAACTTCGAGTAAAACATCACTAAACGCAGTTATGATTATTAGTGATGTCATGGTCTGGATAAAAAACAAGCAAACAATTGTGAATAGGAAGACATATGATGTGTTTGCTCTTTGATCAAGGGCAATAACCTGTAAATTCGTTGAATTAACAACGTTATGATCTGGAAACGACAAAAGGTTTTTTCCCATATTTATACGTATTCACGTAAAGTCATTGTCAAGCGTATCTAATGTTAACCCTTCCAGGACCGACTTATTTCGAGCGATAATTACAAATTTCTCAACTTTTCAAAAATGAATGAGATCTTAATCCACTTGAATTTATTTCTGTATCAATCTTTCTCTTTGTAGCAATCTAAGGGCCATGTATAGAGCGATAATAAAACGTTTACTTCGAAGAGACGAGAAAAAATTCGAATTCTTCTGTGTTAGATAACGTGAAATTTAATGACGTTTTAAAATGTCACCGGTCCCGAAAGAGTTAATAAAAGACGTTAACTTTATTTATCATCTTTTAATAAACGAATATTAAAATATTTTCGAAGGAATAGTACGAAGCTGTTCTGTATTATCTTACTGCATTATATCGCTAATTATTCTGATTTGGGATGAATTACTTCAATCACATTATTTCACAACTCATCCATGTGTAAACTGAATATCTACTAAAAACATTCTCTAAAGTATGCGAACACTATTATATTGAACTACTATATAACAAATAATTGTATGGTAATGCATTGTGTAGATAACAATTGTTTCTGGTTTGCGAATATATACACTAAATATTCAATATGTCAAGAGTTTTTAAAAAATAAATGCGATATTGTTGTTTAGAATTTCAACTCATCATTGCTGATGCGATGACGTAATTGAATACTCAGTAATTGATTTATCGGAATCTTATGTTACTTGTTGTAAGATATACAATAAGCTTATACGATACACTTTCTATATAAAAAATTACTAAGAAAATATTGTTTGATGAAATTTCCGTGAATTAAATTTTTAAAGTTGGACGAAAGTTTCTTTGACTAGTAACGAAAAAAATACAAAGTCCAGTTCTGATTCTATCCTGACGGCTTTGACCTGTGAATCTAAATTTAACGCATTTTCGAGAATATATTCTGAAAAGCAAAAATTTTTGTACATTTTTTCGATGATTTAAAATGCTTTTTTCCATCATAAGCATTTATATAGTAAAATACTCTTTTCGAAATGAACCGATTTATTCATTTCTTTTTTTTTACATTCGACTGCATATAGGCCATGAGGTTTTGTAACAGTATGAGGAAAAGATCCTCTAAAAATCCAAAAGGAGTGAAGAATTTTATCAAAATTTCAAGAAACTAGCGCATAGAAAATGCTCCTGACTAGATGTGGTGCTTTTACTTTTACGTTTTTTACTTTGCCGGGTAAACCGAGCAAAAAGTTTTACTGGACTTAAGTAAAAAATAAAAACAAAAATTTGATTTACTTTGGTGTGAGAAAAAGTAAAGCTGATTCAGTGTTAAAAAGTAATTATAAGATTGAATCTATTTTCAAAGACGAAATTATATGTTGGAATAACTTGCTTATTGTGCGTACTTTCTATTAATCTCGGTATTAGATCATTGTCATGCCAAAAATATTTATTTTTTCCATGAAAAGAAAAGTAAAATAGGTTTCTCACTTTACTTCGTAATAATAAACTAAACTAAATTTTTTTTTTTTCTTTTACTTTGTAAAAAGTAAATAAAATTTTTGTTTTTAGTTTAGAAAAATAAAATAGCCAATTTTTCTTTACCCTGTAAATAAAAGTAAAGTGCCACGCCTATTTCTGACGTCACCATCGTTTATAAAAGAAAACACTGGATCTCATATATTTTTCAAAATTTTTCCTCGAAAATCGTCCATCAAACGTATTTACAACTATCATTTCTTCGTCCTATGGAATTTATTCCCTGAATCATGTCAACTTACAGAAAACCGTGTGAAAGGAACCTTATTGTCATATTGACGATGATACGTTGTTTTCTTCTCTTCTGTTTCATCAATAGAGGTGTACTTTTTCTGTTTTTGCCAAAAACGACAGAAACTACTATCTAAAGAACATAAGAAAAAAAAAATCTATAAGTATAAATTAGAACGAATATTCCAAACAGACGACAAACGAGCAATCAAAGAATTTCACGCTTAGATATTTTTCGAAGTAAATGAATTTACAAGTGAATACCTGATATAGCCTATATTACAATAATATTGTTCATTAAACACGCATATATTCAACCTAATTAATCTATTTAAACTATAAACAAGACATAGTTCATTTTTAAAATCAAACGCTATCCGTTCCACAAATCAATATCGATGAAGGTAAAGAAAACTTTTCACTTTATCTGAATATTTTATATGAAGCTACTTTATTATGGAGAATCACTCGTAAAAATCGTTTTATACCATTGACTGATTAAGAGTTTTTGTTTACTGTTGACTATAGGATAAAACACTATACAATAACAAACAGGAAGAAGCTCTTCGATCTGAAGATGTTTTAACTGGTAAACTAACATTTCACTCGTTACAACCACCCGATTTATCAAAATGCACCAAAGAGTAAGTTCGTTTTTTTTTGTTCACTCTTTTCAAAACTTACAGTTCATCTATGAAATTTTAGCGAGATAAAAGAGTATTTCGAAAATACATACGACTTGACCGAAAGTCTATTTACATCGTTAGTCGGTAAATAAAGTCGCACTCGGAAATTTCTAATTTTCATAAGTAACTATCTATTTAGACACAAGTTGCTTCTACAAATGTCCGGATAAATTAAGATTACCGCTGATTTTTTATTATGGGCATACGGCAGCTGTTTTCATGAACAAGCTTGTTCTTGCAGATCTTATCAAGGTATGTGACACTTGTGTTTTTCTGCTTAAAAAGTGAAACATCATCAAAAATCATTTTTTTTCCTCTCATTAGCCAGAAGAACGTATCAATGTTGAATTTGAAACTGTTTTTGAGACAGGAGTTGATGAAATGTCATGGGATGATATTGTAAGTACTAATCATTATTTGAAAAGATTTTTTGTCATTTAAAAGTAAATTCTTTTAGGAAAACTTTCGAATGGGTGGTGAATATAAATGGCCAACGGTCAAACAGGTGCACGATTATCGTATGCAAGTCCGTCAGTTGATTCTCAAAGTCATTGAACGAACTCCATTGCTGCTGCCTATTGGCTGGGATAGTCCTTGGGTAAATGATTATAAAAAAATGTTAGACATTTGGATAATCTCATATTTCCGTTTTCCAGTGGGCATTTTTTATGGGTTTTGAACATGAACGCATCCACTTAGAAACCTCTTCCGTTCTCATTCGCCAAATGCCCATCCACATGGTAAATATGCCTGATGCATGGACTTACGGTCCATTCAATTTTGGTAAGCATTTGAAGATTTCGATAGAATCATAAGTCACATAACACTCGTTTCTCTCTATAGAATCAAGCCCACCTGAAAATCTATTCATCTCTGTAGAAAAAACAAAAGTTATACTCGGAAAAAGTTATAACTATCCGAGTTACGGTAAATAATCTTATTTCTACTGTTCATATTTGCTATGAATACGATTACTAAAGTTTAAATCTAATTCACTATCTCGTTTCTGTTAATTTTTCATTACTTCAAACGTTTTTTACTACACACTACAGGATGGGACAATGAATATGGAAGAGTGGAAGAAACGTAAGAATCAGAAAGATACATTTGAATGAACAAACAGTCAAATTTTTCTAACATGTTTTAGTGTTTTACCATTTGAAGCAACAACATTTAAAATTACAAATGAAGAATATTTAAAATTTGTCGAAGCTGGTGGTTATACGAACAGTTGTATTGATTCTTGGACGGAAGAAGGACAGCACTGGTTAAAATCTCGTCACGCAAATCATCCAATATTTTGGATCTGTAACAATGGTAAATCGAAGATTGAACGTTGTAAGATATGCTGTAAATCGTTAATAAACTTTTTTTATTAAATTTAAGGTTGTAAATCCGGTTGTGGTTCTACGCTTGGTGATTATTCACATTGTACTCCTGATGATGGGTCGAATAACTTTTCGACGAAAGAAAATATACATAAACGTCCGGATTTTCCATATAGGTAAAAAGAAATTGATTAGTGATTAAATAAGTTTAACTAATTTGTGTATTTTTTTATTACTCAGACTTCGTCTTATGTTTAATGCTATCGACATGCCATATAATTGGCCTGTTGAAGTCAATTATCACGAAGCGAAAGCCTATTGTAATTGGAAAGGAAAAGGATTTCGACTAATCACAGAAGCTGAACACCATGCGCTACGTGATTTACCGGTATGTATATATAATACGCTGCAGAAGTGGACGATGGACTATCTTTAACTCCCTCGCGAGGATCGCCTCGCAGACTTCCTGCCTCGTCATCGCCCCGTACCTCGACAAGTTTCGAGAAATCTACGTCGCGGGAATCGTCCCGTAAGCTTTCTACCCCGTCACCGCCTCGTTCATCGTCAACTATTGATACAATAGGTGTGTTAGACAAGAATACTATCTCCGAACCCCGGAACGCTATGGAACTGTCCTTTGGTTTATAAGAGTTTCTCAACGTGCTCTTTCTTTTCTTCTGTAGAAAGTTTTCTTCAAAATGCTCGGAAGTAGGGCTTTTAGAAAACCATGGGTTTTGGGCTACTTGTACTTCTTAAAAAGGACTTTAAAAATCACTGTTAAGACATGGAACATTTTTAATAGCATATTTGGATTTAGCGCAGAGATTGGAGAAGAGAAACAAGGTCAATGTGACCTAGCAGTTGAGTACATGAAGGCGGCTATCTTTTGTATAGCAGCCAATATCATCGCTAGTGCTAGAATATCTTATTTCGATTGTTTTTGACCTTTAAACGGTCGAAAAAGTCCAGTACTAAAGTTTAACATTCAAAAATAGTGAAAGTAAAGTGAAAGTAAAAAGAGTTTTCTAGAGATCACCTGAAGGATCATGATTATCTAGTACTGGAATCCTATCAAACCTCTACGTTTATTCAGTTTTTAATTCTCTATCCAACCGCGTTTGAACCAGGTTTCTATCTCTTTTGTAAGCTGAGCTATTTTTATTTTAAAATTAAATTCAAAAATTAAATTCTTAGTTGGAGACTTGATTTTTTTCAAAATGTTCGCCTTTCGACGCTGAATACAAATATGTTATCAAAAAATTTTCATGTCTTAACCGTGATTTTTAAAACCCTTTTTAAGAAGTACAAGCAGCCCAAAACCATGGTTTTCTAGAAGTCCTGCTTTCGAGCATTTTGAAGAAAACTTTCTGCTGAAGAAAAGAAAGAGCACGTTGAGAAACTCTTATAAACCAAAGGACGAGCATAGCATTCCGGGGTTCGGCGATAGCCTAGATCAACTTTCTGGTGTAACACGTCTATTATGCATGTACAGGCCACGTAATAGGAAGATAGAAGAAAACATAAAAGAAGTTAAAAATAATCTTTACAATATACAACTGTTAGAGTTTTATCTTCAACTTGAGAAAACTGCTGTGTGTGTGTGGTAGATGTCATGTACTAAACAAACATATTTTTCAAGTGAACTAGAAAGAATTCCGTTCAACGTCTCCATTTCACTTTTCGTTAAAAAGAAAAAGTGTCCCCCACCGGGCTCGCCTCGTACAGTTCTTGTCTCGTCATCGCCCCCTGCCCCGTCCAGCTTTCAAAAACTCTCCCTCGCGAGGACCGCCCCTTGAGGAATCGTGGGGTCTCGCCAGAATCCTCGTTCATCGCCCACCTCTGATACACTACTATTCTCTTAAATGATTTTATATATAAATACATTAGTCGAAAATTTTCAGCCGCTCACTAATGACACATCATGTGATATTATTTACAACAAATGTAATCAAATAAATCATAATCTACAATTCGGCTCATCAACAGTAAGTTGATTTGAAAATTATTTTCATATTATTAATTTCTACTACTTTACTTTAGCCTGTCAATTATTATCCAGCCAATAAAAAAGGTTTCCACGATGTTTTTGGAAATGTTTGGGAATGGTGTGAAGATAGTAAGTAACTCTAATTATGGTATTTCAAAAATAAAACAATGATCACAACTTTTGGATTGTTTTTCAGATTTTAATGGATTCCCAGGTGGACAAACTCATTATTTATATCACGACTTCTCCAATCCGTGTTATGATGGACGACATAATATGATCATGGTAAGTTAATCATACAAATTTTCAAGTTATCATCAAATAAACAAGTTTATTCTTAAAGGGTGGTTCATGGGCGTCAACTGGTGATGAGGCATCTAGATTTGCTCGATACATGTTCCGACGTCATTTCTTTCAACACTGTGGATTTCGTGTTGCTCGATCCCCAACATCGAGTGAAAACAATCTTGAGAAATCTGATCCAAAAGTACGTCTTGTACAAAATTCAGTGTATATCCTTGGTTATGGTGTTTCAGGTATGAAGAACAAATAAAATAAAGCACATTTTAAATTACAATGTGTACAATTCCACGTTTAGAAAATCCGATTGCGTTAGATCAAAAGTTATATGAAATTCATCGATATCAAACAGAAAATACTCAATATTTATATGAAACCGATCGAACAGAAACATTATGTTACGAAGATGAATATTCAGGAATCTATAATATGGTCACAGAATATCGACATTATTTAGCATCAATGTTCTCTCCAAGTAAAAATTCATCTTTGAAACGAGTTATTCACTTTGGAACAGCAACAGGAAGAATTAGTTTCCATTTATGCAAATATTTTGATCATGTAAGACGATAGTATAGAGCCTCTGTTTTTCTTCTTCACATACGTGCATATTTTAATAGGTGCTTAGTGTGGATTATTGTGCAAAATTAGTTGATCGAGCATTTCTTATTCAACGAAATATTCAAAATGCTAGAAATCATTGGGGAGAAGATGATTCAAGAATGATGAATGGAACTCATGTTGAAAAATGTGTTATCAAACAGTTTACATGGATTCCTAATGAACTTCATCAAGCAGATGTTGTTATATATACAATGACTGATCGTCTAGAAAATCCAAAAGGTAATAATTTTAAGTGGAAACACGAACTCTAATAATTGATATTGATTTTTAGGATGGTTAAAACGAACACGAGAAATCGTACGTCCATCAGGTTTACTGATTATATTCTCTGGAGGACAATTTCATCAGAATAATTTGACACATTTTATAGGAGAAGAGTACGTATTTCATTTATTATATCACTTTCAACCAAATACACATTTTTCATTTTTAGCTTTGAATTAATGAAATCGGACACATTGCATGCTATAGAATTTTGTCGAAGTGATATTTATCCAAAGTCAACAGCTACAGTTACATGTTGGAAAAAAATAGCTTAAATCATTTTATTCATACAAAGACGAATATTCGCGTAATTCAAAGTGAAAAGTGTGAACTGTTTATCGAATTTTTTATTTTGTTTAGTTACTCTTTAGTATTTTAGTCCAGAAAAATTGTCTTTGCTAAATACACTCTATATCACTCAATGTTTTTTCTATAAACGATTGTTATGGAAGGGTATTTTTGTATTTACTTTCTGTTGCAAATATTTTTTTTTTAATCCTTAAAATAAAAAGATGACTAGAAACAATATGACTAAGTGAATGAAACTGGTTATCAAAAACCTCATTCATAAACAAATTCTCTATCTACCATGATCTGTCTACATTCTCCACACAAATATATACCAAAGATATACTTTCACTGTAAATCTGAGTACGATGAAGCTAGGGAGAAACTTTTCAATGAGAGTTTTTTGTTCAAAAACCGAGTGTTAAGTGGGCTGTTCGACCAAGTTTTGCCTGTTGATCTCAAATATGTTATTAGTTTGGCTTGGAAATATAAGGGAAGTGAAGAGTGCGCAAAATAACTGAAATGGCGAAGGTTAAAGATGAGTGTGCAATCGTTCTGATAAAAGGCTCACCTACGTTTTTCGGAACAATAGGTTTCCATGAATATGAATGCAGATTCTATAGTGGCCAAGGCTACTCTTAGGTCTTCACGCTCGTCCTTCTACGTATGTTTCAATCGTGGGCGCTCGTTCTCAATGAATTTCTAGAATCAAATAATAGTTAACCTTCATACTTTGGCTAGATAGTCTACAGACACTGTAGAGTCTTTCATGCGAATTTGAAGTCAAAATGATGCTCCTAGACTGAGTTATGAATATTTTTCACAAAGATCTTTGAATTTTCAATAGAAAAAGAAGTGCTCCTGGCCCGTAAAATAGCTGTATTTTCCACTAACCATTAACAGTCAACTCATGTAATTCGTAACTAGATAGAGTAGAATTCTGGCTACATTTTGGTAACAAGAAAACGTTTTCATCTCTTGTAGATCAGGAGTTATTGACATTTTACGGAAAAGAAATGAATAGCTTATATCTTACGAACCGACCAGTAGAAGAAGTTTAAACTTAGTGCGTGATCAGCATTCAGTGAGAGCTGTGATCGTACAAAATTAGAAGTCACTAGCTATCATGATTCTTGAGTTACAGAGGATTGCTGCTTTTGTGGAGTACTTTACATGCATAACAATCAACAAGTCATCTAAAAACGTTGCTTTCTCTAATATATTTAGTGTCACAAAAACGGATGCGGGTATTGACGCGCTAGTTTGTTTAAAAATAAAGTAGGTTTCCATGTACAAGTCTCCTGTTATTACATACATATCAGTTTTTTGTGACATGAACATTCAAAAATAACTACACTGAGTACGAATACGTAACAAATCAGGTGACATTTTTCCCGTCATTCATTTGGATTTTTTCTAAATCTCGTCTAAGATTAAGTATGACGCAAATAGATCAAACTTTTTGACTTCAGCTTTAGACATAATAAATCCTTCTAGAATAGCGTCGATCAAAAAAAAACTTAATAACAAACTTTTTTGTAGCCAATCGAGCGCTATATGTGTAGACTTTGATTTCATTTCAAAATTTCATGTAAATTTTCCGCTATAAATATTTATCTTGTAAAAACTGATAAGCGTTTGTACGAAGAATGGGCCTTTGTAGTAGTGATGTATTTAATTTACTTTTATACTAAATCATATATGTTGAGAGGAACGCTAAACCTGACTGTGAAGTGAAAAACATGGTAGTTTCACATTAAACGCAATTAAAATATGCGTTGATCAATAATTTTCAGCTTTTATCACTCAGATGATTTGTACACCTAAAGTGAATAAAACCGAACATCTTGTATACGAAAGTGCGATAACTCTGAATGACTAACTAAAAAATTTCGCTGTATACATGTATCAATATTTTCAAACTATTTCTAAAAATATTCAACTGATATTCATTAGAATATATGAAATTAGATAAAAACGCACTCTTTCTTATAAAAACTTTCAACTCAATTTCAAACTATTTTACGTTCATAAGATATACTAAAATCAGAGAAAAATCGCAAAGGGATCGGCATTTGCTGTTTACCCTTGATATAAGTTTCAATTCCTCAATTCTTCGCAGAATAAGTCAGTATTTATGACACGAACGAGTGATTCGTAAACAACGATTACATCTTCAAAGAAATAAAACAAAACACTTTGACTCTATGATAATTCGTATATTCGTTTTACGTAGTTTCATAGATCAAAAATTCAGTCAATTTCAAGATACGCATTAAATCAAATAAAACACAAAACATTTCTATATGAAAAAATACTTTATTGAAAATATTTACATTCTTGCATTGTTTTCACTATCAATAAAGTAAAAAAAAGGTATAAAAAAATTGTTCGTTATATAGAAAAAATGTATGATTCTATGAAATTAGAATATATTAATAAATAATATTGAGTAGACTATATCAGACAAAAGAACGTGATCATTTTCTAAGTAGATTTAATAAAATCTCTGTTAAAACAAAATTGATTTGTTTCCACTGACAATCGCTTGATTCGCCTTTACACGAGCAGACGGAGTTTTACAGAACTTGGGCTATGTTCAAACTACTGATCTCAATTAACTTTACAACCAAACAGCATCCTTAATTCCGACTTAAGTTATCTTGTTTTCGTAACGACTTAAGTTTTCATCGACCAATCGGATTCGTTAATGCTCTTTAGCTTTTGTAGTGTAGTCTGAACAAGTCCTTAGCGTATTATTTGACCTTTTTTTATTACTTCGTTCACACTTGAGGGTTGGTGAATAACAATGAGGCATATTCATATCTTAATGAGATCACTACATCGGAGCATTGTTTTCTTGCATTCTGTCTACACAATACATAACACGCAATCATACGGCCAGCTTTCAAGCCGTTTGATGACCAACGCACAACGTCCTCATCAGGATGTGAATATGGCTCATTGGAGACGTTCTAGCATTAAGGGAGTAGAGATATTAGCCGCGCCATCGATGCAGCAAATTTTTTGACTATGGTCGCCGCCGAAGCGCAACATCTCAACTGAGATACAATCCATATTTTAATCAAGTATCTCAGTTGAGAATATCTCAGAGAATTTTTCAACTGAAATACATTTGATAAAATAATTAAGAATAATAAGAATTACGGTGACTTTCACGCCATTTTGTATACTTACGAGAAAACCTTCCGAGATGTACCGCTCCGATTCCAATGATTTGTACATTCATTGATAGATCTCAGTGAGCTAGTAAATGCCTTAAAAGGATTCGGGTTCATGGCTCTTGAAGATCCGGTTTTCTGGAAAACCAATTTTTTGAGAAATCTGAAAAATAATCAAAACTGTTTTTTAATGAGGCATAATGGTAGCCCATAGATTTCTGATTAAAATGACACATCTCCCAGCTCTACACGACGTTTCTTTACAAAGTTATAGAGTTTACAAGAAAAGTCCTAAATTAATCTTTTCTTATTTCTGTAACTTTGAGTTGACAATGAACATTTAGGGCTTTTCTTGTAAACTCTATAACTTTGTAAAGAAAGATCGTGTAGAGCTGGCAGATGTCTCATTTTAATCAGAAATTTACGGGCTACAATCATGCCTCATTAAAAAAAGTTTTGATTATTTTTCAGATTTCTCGAAAAAATGGTTTTCCAGAAAATCGGGTCTTCAAGAGCCATGAACCTGACTTCTTTTAAGGTATTTAGTACTTCACTGAGATCTATCGATCAATGTACAAATCCTTGGAATCGGAGGAGTGCATCTCCGGCGGTTCCCTCGTTAGGCGTTTTTCACAAAACTCGTGATTCATAAGCACTCATGAGCACCCAGTTGAGTCCAAACCCGCCGAAGGTCGAAATAAACGCTACGTTCGCTGCCGATTGCAAATTTCTTTTACATTCTTCACGCCGACGAAAAGTCTATCGGCTAACATCTCTACAAGGGAGTTATAGGAATTATCTTTGTTAACATCTGATTGATTAAATGGGTTATGCAGAACGACAGCTGTCACAGAAGTGGATAAATCGCCAGCTTGGTCAGCAAAACGACACGAACTTCGGAAGGGTAACGTCCCGATTCGTCGACTCATTAATTTTTTTCCTGACTCGTCGACAACATGGGGAAGGGAGATGAAAGATATTAGTAAGACGTCGACACTGTAACGTGTTGACGAATCGGTACTGAATCTTCGGACGTGATAGCAATCTTTGAGCAATAACTTCTAATGTGCTAAACTTTCTGATAAAAAGGCTGCGGTAGCCGTGCGGGGGCAACCACGTTGATCAAAATGAGTAACCGGCGTTGGTATTGATTAATACCGGTATAAAATGAGTTATTCACTTCACTAAAATACAATAAACGCTTTCTTTATTTAGTATAGCAGTTTCTACTAGGTTAATCCACACAAGGGATTCATGCGAATTTTTGTTGCTCAGCTCTTAATACCGTAAGTGGTATGAAAGTTGTAGCAGGATCGTGAATGCTTTGAATATTCCAATTGTCAATCATACCCGAATAACCTAGTAAAAAAACTTTAAACTGCCGCACCTTCTGAAAAAAAATTATGTACGATTTACCTCATATTTGGTATGTTGCGGGTAACGTGGCAACGTTGACTATTGGTTTACCATAAAATGTGACCCTTCTCGATTAGTATCGATCCCATTTAAGAAATTGCTGTCCACAGGAACTTTATCATGCCTAAAAGAGATGATGATGTTTGAAACGTGTGTTTGAAATGTCTTATTGTAGGATAACGTTATTTCAAGAGTATAAAATATCCAATGCTGTGATCAAAGGAGGGGGTGTGGACCCCTCCGGCTTTTGGAAAAAATTTTCTCTTTAATAATCTCTTTTTCCCATGATATTCGTCTGAGCTTTTCTCCAGATTTTGTAATCGATCTAATCAAAATTTAACAAACACATACTTTCTTCCACTTTATGTTCCAAAATAGTTGAGAGAAAAATTTGTCTCCCAGTGGAAGACAAATTTTGTTCTCAACTATTTTTTTCTTCTATGAGAAAAAAAGCTCAAACTGATATCAACATTATCATTTAGTTATTGTGTTGAAATTATGATGATAGATGATGCTGTATTCTATGGTTCTCTTTCAAATAAATTCCCAGGTTACAGAAAACCGTGGTTCGTCGAATAACCTCCAATTGACCGTGGTTCGCTATGAACCGTCAATTAAGCGCAGTTAACCGCCGATATTTTTGATACCGCGGTTTGGAAAATTAACCGACAATTGAGCGCATTATTTTGAAGAACCGCCGGTTCACCGTTTCTTTTTCAATCACTGTTTTGTTTTGTAGGACAACATGTATATAAGGACAACATGATTTATCGAAAAACTTCAGAATTTTTGTTGAATTCAACACCCCTCCTAGGTTTTTCTCCCGCCACGACCACAGTGTGCATCCAGGCGGACATTAGGGCGAAAAATGAAAATCAACTTTCGAATGATTTAAATAGTGATTTATATATTTCAAGTGATGCTCTATCCGATGGCATAAAAATTGTTGTTACAAAATCTATGGATCATAGGAATACAGATAACCAAAAAACCAAAAAATAGCTTGAAAAGAGTGGTATCGACGAGAAAAGTATAATTTTCACAACAGTCAATGGAGTTGTAATCAAAAACGAGATATATTCTAAATCTACATGGTCTCGGCTATAGATTAGTAAAAAAAATTTTAATTTGGACGTATAAGAGCTGAGAAAATTTTACAAAAATTTTCTAAAGTGATTTTCCGAACGGCTATTTTCAGTAAAATGAGCGCGCCCTCCACAGCCCAATTCGAAGCTCGACC